>CAAKHD010013741.1:15679-25980 GCA_901007705.1 Fistularia tabacaria | reverse complement strand
ACGCGGCCGAACGCCCACACACACACACACACACACACACACACACACACACACACACACACACACACACACACACACACACACTGCAGTGCAGGCGGCGTGGGTCCACCCAAACTGGGAGTGTCCTACTTGGAAACGTCTAAATCAATTAGTAAATAAGGGGGCGCTTCCCCTCCCCGGCCGCCCGGACCATAATCTATCACCACAACCAGCCCCCCCTCGGCGGACAGATCCATTTGAGGCGTTCAGGGGCCGGCCTTGTTTCTGCTAACCGCAGCACACGGCATCAGCGCTGAATTATTCACCAAAAGCTTTTTGCGCTAAAAGCCTCTGATTGTTGTTCCACAGGAAACGGGGCGGTAATGAACGCGGACGGCCAGCAAACCGGCCCGGCACGCCGGCGGGGAAGGGAGGGAGCAAATAGAAATTTAAAAAAGAAAGGGGTGTCGGGTGACAGACGTGGAGGACGGGAGAGGCCTCGTCTCCAGACATGGAGGGGAACCGTGCATAGATGTGTGAATTTAAGAGAGGAGGCGGGAAAAGAAAAACACACCACACCACACCGAGAACCTGGAAAACATCACTGTGTGTGTGTGTGTGTGTGTGTGTGAAGGATAAATTCTACAAAATCTACTGGGGGGTGAGAGGGTGAGCGAGGGAGGGAAAGAGAGAGAGACAGAGCGAAAGAAAGAACCAGGTGAATTAAGACCAGCATCCAGAAGAGGTGCCACCACATTGTCTTTATGTGTGTGTGTTTATATGCCAGTGTGTGTGTGTGTGTGTGTCTGAGTAGGTTTGACAGTAGTTCTATCTGTGTATCTGTGTGTGTGTGCCTGAGTGTGATTGTCTATAGTTCTGTGTGTGTGTGTCTGTCTGTGTATCTGTGTGTGTCTGAGTATGTTTGACAGTAGTTCTATCCGTGTGTGTGTGTGTGTGTGTGTGTATCTGTGTGTGTGTGTCTGAGTAGGTTTGTCTGTAGTTCTATCCGTGTGTGTGTGTGTGTGTCTGAGTATGTTGACAGTAGTTCTATCTGTGTATCTGTGTGTGTGTGTCTGGGTGTGATTGTCTGGAGTTATGTGTGTGTGTGTATCTGTGTGTGTCTGAGTAAGTTTGTCTGTAGTTATACCTATGTGTGTGTGTGTGTCTGAGTAGGTTTGACAGTAGTTCTATCTGTGTATCTGTGTGTGTGTGCCTGAGTGTGATTGTCTATAGTTCTGTGTGTGTGTGTCTGTCTGTGTATCTGTGTGTGTCTGAGTATGTTTGTCTGTAGTTCTACCTATGTATGTGTGTGTGTGTGTGTCTGAGTAGGTTTGTCTGTAGTTCTATCCGTGTATGTGTGTGTGTGTCTGTAGTTCTGTGTGTGTGTGTCTGTCTGTGTATCTGTGTGTGTCTGAGTATGTTTGTCTGTAGTTCTACCTATGTATGTGTGTGTGTGTGTGTGTCTGAGTAGGTTTGTCTGTAATTCTACCTATGTATGTGTGTGTGTGTGTGTCTGAGTAGGTTTGTCTGTAATTCTATCTGCGTGTTTGTGTGCATGTGCATGAGTGTGTGTCTGTTTGTCAGTGTGTGTGTGTGTGTATGCCATTGTGTGTGTGTGTATGCATGTGTTTGTGTATCTGTGTGTGTCTGAGTATGCTTGTCTGTAGTTCTATCTGTGTGTGTGTGTGTGAATCCAATGGATGTTCAGGTAACCTCCCTGGATCCAGGAGGAGACTCTGGGTTTGGATGTTTCAGCGGGTGCCGTCTAACGCTTGGAATCCAACCGTCGACCATCAGCGCTCGAACACACGGACACACTCTTACTGCTGAGCTGAGCCCACGTGCACACTCTCACTCTCTCTACGTGCACACTCTCACTCTCTCTACGCCATCACGTCGAACCCGAGTCGTCCGTGATTGGCCAGCCTGTCGCACCGGTGTGAAACCGAAACCCCGCGACCCCCCCGATGCCCTCCGTCCCGCCGGTCGAAGGGCTCATTGATCGGGGAAGGGTTACGGCGCCACGCTGGAAGTCAAAGTGAGCTCATCGTGGGGGAGGAAGGGGAGGAGGGGTTCGCTGAATCAGCAGAGCGAGGCCTCACGGGACCACGAACATGATCCTCCACCGCAGAGGACGGAGGAGGCCTGACAGAGCAGTATCTCAGAGGGTTCCTGAGGAGTCCCCGCTTTTTGAAAAAAAAACAAACCCCGCGAGCTAAACCTAAACTGCACGGAATGAACCTTCCGGGTTCCTCTGCTGGTTCTCTGAACAGGCTTTTCCTCGTTGCTGCAAGTGTGCCGGTCTTCACAGTGACGTAACACCGTCCACAACCAATAGATGAGCTCTAACTCAACCGGAAGCAGCAACGGCGCTGGACAAACAATCTCCAGAGCGCTATCGGCGACAGAGACGGTATTCTTTTTGCTGTTGTGGATGAACGGGAACGGAGAAAGGACGTCCCGGTCAGCGTGGAGCGTCCAGCAAGAAGAGCGGATGGTGGCGCTCTCCGACGTATCACCGCCGAGCGGAGGAGGAAAAGCAACTGCGTGAAATAGCGGAGGCTCTGCGGATACAGGGGGAAAACACAGCAGGCTGGGGAAGAAAAAAAACAACTTCCGAAAGAAGCGAATTGTAATCTTGCAAATAGCGACGCTGTGACATCCACAACATCTCAGTCTGAGATGAAAAAGCCCCCAAAACATGCGAGCAGGTGTGAGATGATGCTTTCCACAGGACGTCTTCTGATGTAGGAAACCAGATATTAGTCTGCACCACACTCCAGGTGTTCAACCAGCCCAGCCCTCAGCCGGGCGACACACACACACACACACACACACACACACACACACACACACACACACGGCCGAGGGGAGAGGTGTGAAGTGTGCGTAGATGTGCTGTGTTTGAAGGAGCAGAGAGAGCGAGATGAAGTACCTGTAGAACTGCAGCTGCCGTTTGGGGCTCCCATAACGAGCGCTGCAGACATGGAGGGAGAGAGAGGAGCTTCGGTTAATGAGCGAGCAGAAGGAGATGTTAGTGACAGTGACAACGGAGAGCCTGCGGCTGGAAGGAGGTCCGAGGAGGACCCGCTGATGCCAGCACACAGCACGCGCTGCGTTCAGCGGCCCCTCCGGAAAATCGGCCATCGGACGACGGCACGGGAAATAAGGAAATTCTTATCGTCTTGCAAATGAATCCCAGCTATCTGGATGTTCTGCTGCCGGAAATGCTACGCTGACATCATGAACCTCTTCTTCTCCTCCAATTGGCTGCTGCGTCTCACACCCACTGACCCCCTGTCCTCTTCCCCTCCATCCATAAAGCTTCTCTCATGTCCTCCTCTGGACCTCCTGCTTGTCGGCTCAAGCCTCAGAATCCTTCTACCCAGATCTCCTCCATCCCTCCTCTGTCCAGATCCAAACCATCTCAGTGTGACTTTATCTCCAGAAGATCAAACACGTGCCGTCCCACTGATGGACGCATCCTGACCCTCTCCGTCCTCCTCACTCCCAGAGAGGAACCTCTCGGTCTTCATCTGTGCCTCCTGTCTTCTCCACCTTCTCGGAGGACTCTCCTGGCAGGTCTGGACGGCGTCGTGATGGAGGGTTCCGCAGGCCCGGTCGATGGTGAACCAATCGACGTCCTTCACCGCGTTCCTCGATGCCACGTGACTTCCTGTTTGCGGTGCGACCGCAGCTCGATCCCGAGCGCTGACCTCCAACTCCTCGTTCCTGCCGCCGTCATCAGAAAGCGGAGACGGGGGACGGCTTCGGGAAACACGATTCCCGTCCGGCAGCGGAACGCCCGTCCACAGGAACGCAACGGCGACAGCGGGCCGCGGCGCCCCGTCCGTCCAGGGATGGAGTCGGACCGCCTGGCGCCACCTGCTGCTGAGATACAGCAGATGCAGCAGCTCCGAAGCGTCAATATGAAAAATATAATCTAAAAAAAAAAAATAAATAAAAATAAATATTTGTAAAAGCATATGTATCTTCCAGGATTTCACATGCCAACCAGAGGGAGGGCCGAGCGCCACCTCCTGGCCCCTTTGAGGAGATCAGATACTAAACCAAATACGTACGTACATGATACGTACACAAGAAAAGCGTGTGAATTTGAGTGATTGACAGCATCAATCTCATCACAAACTCCAGTTGCAACCCACTGGAAGCGTCCTCCAGCGTCACGTTTAGATGAACGGCCTTCGTTACAAGTATTGCCGCGTACGACAAGGCCGGGAGCGCAGTCATCGGCGCCTCGCTGCGGGAAGGTCCCTGCCACCATTCCACGGGTTCCTCGCAAGGTCCAAACAACTGCAGGAGGTTGATCGGAGACCCGGAGCTGAGCAGTTATGTGAATGAGAGGGTGAATGGTTGTATGTCTACACCAGTGGTTGTTAACCTTGTTGGAGGAACTGACCCCCAGCGTTCACCCAACCCTTCTGAATAGGAAAAATAAAATAGGATTTTATCAAATTCAGAACATAGGTATGTACAGTGGGCTCCAAACAAGCAGATTTTGTGTTTATGGGTCAAAAAGATCTTTTTCTTTCAAAACCAGAGCCCTTAATAGGAACATAATAAATTAAAAAAAAATGCGTACAAAAATTAATTGGTTTCTTTTCAACCCATAAAATATGTAGTTTTCTTTTTCATGCGCTATTCAGAGATAACGTTTTTTTTGTTGGATTTATATACTACTGGGATTTTTTGGCAAAACTCAATATTATGCAAAATGACTATATATCTTCAGATTACAGTTTTAATTAGTTTTTGTTTTATTTCCCTCCCCCAAAACTTTTTTTGAATAAAGTCTTGAAATTAATTTTGCTTATATAACAAAAAGAAGTGATGCCTTTGATAAAATAACAATTGACCCATGAATAGAGGGTAAGTCCATCACAAAAGTTGCACAACTCCTCAATGTTGCTGTCCACTAGTATAAAAAACGTAGAAAAAGCTTCACCTTTCACGGCCTCGCAGTTTCACAGATCTTTTTGATGCAATTTTGCATGCTTTTTTTTTTCTAGCGCATTGTTTTCTGCATCCTGATTGGCTAAGGGACTGTAGACCATTGTCAGTCCATCTCCTCCGTAGCGTGTCTCTTGTTCAGGACAGAAAGCCTTCAGCTTGACACATTGACATCTATCTTCCATCGCTGGCAGTGTGACTGAAGTGCTGTATTTTTGCTAGTTTTCTCCCCGACAAAACCCACAATGTCCACGAAACCTTCTGCGCCGAAAGAGGCAGAGAAAGATGCTAACCATCGCACAAAATGTTGGACTTGTGGACATGCTAAAGGAAGGTAGAAGTGACGCGGCTGTCGGGCGCCATTACGGAATAAATGAATCTAAAGTTTGTTACATAAAGGAGGAGGAAATAACATCAAGATGACAGAAGCAATAAGTTTGAACAAGGATGCAAAAAAGGGTTGTAAGTGTCCCCAACAAGAGCATGGTAAGGATGGAGTCTGCTTTCTCTTTGGTCTTTGGTTTCATCCTATAACACTGTACTTATTTTTCTACGAAAGTTTGAACTTCCAGAGTGTTTAGACAAGAGAGAAATGGGAGAAAATGTTAATGTTAAAGGAAAAACGGGTTTTGCAACCTTAAAACATTTATAATCATTGTAAAAATAAAGATGACGACTTCGCGGATTTCGCCTATTGCGGGTTATTTTCAGAAGGTAACTCTCGTGATGAACGAGGGGCGGCTGGATTAAGAAAGAAACCCCACCAGGTACCATCGCCACAGTCCCAATTCCACTGCTGAGCGCAGCAAATTCCCCGGGACGCAGATCGGCCAGGCCATGTCGCCTGATCCCCGCAGAGCCGTCACTAATCCTACGAGTCGGGCGTGTCTGTTGACCTCCGCCCAACCCCTGGGGTTCCATCAAACCCAGGTTAGGAACCACTGCTCGACATGATGTGTGAGTGAGTGACAAACATTGCACGTCTCTATATGACCGGTCAATGAGAGGGTGAATGGTTGCATGATTCAAAAAGAGGTGTGAATGAGAGGGTGAATGGTTGCATGTGTCAATAAGGGGTGTGAATGAGAGGGTGAATGGTTGCATGTGTCAAAGAGGTGTGAATGAGAGGGTGAATGGTTGCATGAGTCAAAAAGAGGTGTGAATGAGAGGGTGAATGGTTGCATGAGTCAAAAAGAGGTGTGAATGAGAGGGTGAATGGTTGCATGACTCAAAAAGAGGTGTGAATGAGAGGGTGAATGGTTGCATGACTCAAAACGAAGGTGTGAATGAGAGGGTGAATGGTTGCATGACTCAAAACGAAGGTGTGAATGAGAGGGTGAATGGCTGCATGTGTCAATGAGGCATGAATGAGAGGGTGAATGGTTGCATGCGTCAATAAGAGGTGCTAATGAGAGGGTGAATGGTTGCATGCGTCAATAAGAGGTGCTAATGAGAGGGTGAATGGTTGGGTGTGTCTATATGGGGTGTTAAAGTTTGCATGTCTTTCTGACATGTGAGTGACAGGGTGAATGGTTGTATGTATCTATGAATATGGGAATGACAGAGTGAGTGGTTGTTCGGCTGTGAACTCCGCCTCTCGTCCAATGACAGCCCGGATAGGCTCCAGCCGCTCCAGCAGGGTGAGCGGTGGAGATCGTGAACGAATGAATGAATGAATTCGTCACCCCAACGCCCGACAAACCAATGTTTGTTTATTAGAATCGCACGTGAAAACACACTTCAGGTTGGAATGGGTGGAGAAAAGTGTCAAAACTATCAGCCAGAAGGAAAGGAAAGGTGGAGGAGACAGTGGTGAGAGCAGAGATGATGGATGGTTTGGAGAAAAGACAGGAGGCAGAGCTGGAGGTGGCAGACATGAAGTTGTGGAGGTTCTCTTTGGGAGTGACCAGGATGGAGAGGAGTCCATCAGAGGGACGACACATAGTAGATGTTTTGGAGAGAAGGTCAGAGATGGTTAGGTCATGGACAGAGGAGGGAGACTGAAGATATTGGTAGACGAATGCTGGGATTGGAGGTCTAGATGAAGACCAGAGAGAAGATCTTTGGGGGTAGTGAGAGAGGAGGATCCAGAGAATGGGCTTAGAAGGTGAATTGGCTGTGGTGACCCCTGAAGAGAAGAAGAAGGTGAACGGGATGACCAGGTAAAAAACCCACCTGTAGATCATGCCCGGGGAGCCGGTCTGTCGGAGGGAGAGGCGAGCGGGGGAGTCCGTGGTGGATTCAGGATACATGGAGGCGGGAGGGAGGGGGCGCGGCCAGCCTGCCAGAGGGGGTGCTCTTTCACTGCGACCGCGGGGTACAGCCCGTCACCAGCCTGGGCCTCTGGAGGACACACATACACACACACACACACACACACACAGTTTGGATTTCTGCAAATACACTTGTCATTGTGAAATAGTTCGATCACACATTTTGAAAATGTCCCATCCTCACACCGGCCGCCGTGAAAACCCCATCAACGATAACCGGAAGTCAACTTGCGGCCGTTGTCATGGAAGCAGACGCCGGCTTGGTGAACGGCGGCTCCACCTCTTCGCCACTAGATGGCGGTGTGTCGCTGCGCTGGGGTCTGCCGGGTTTGAACGAGCGTCTCAAAAACGACGGGGAAGGACATTTTCACCGTAGATGAAGAAGGCCGTGGACGCCTCGGACATCGGGGTTCTCGTTGAACTCGTCACGTGACAAAGGAGCGACACACATGCACACGCACACGCACACACACACACACACACACACGTGACAGACGTTGCCTCTGCACATCGCAGCCCCGCCATTCTTTCATAAATATTTCAAACTGTAGCCCCGGCAAGTGGAATAGGACGGTGGGGCGCCGTCGAGGGACGGGTATGGGTGTGCACGTGTGTGTGTGTGTGTGTGTGTGTGTGTGTGTGCGCGGTGCTGAAACACAGTTTAAGGTCAAAAGCCGGGCTGACCGGGTCGCCGGGGTGGGCAGCGATGGAGTCGCCGCCACCCGGACCCCGAATTGCCCGGTTGCGCCTGCAGCGGCGCTCAAGTGAGTCACGGCTTGTGACGGGCATCTCCACGGCGACGTGAAGGTGACTCCCCACGCCCATCAATTCCACCGACAGGGAATAAAAGTACCTCCCCCTTCCCAAGGACTCATTTCAATGCCCCCCTTTCCGTTCTTTTCCCCGGTGTCACACATGAGGACGACCGCCGATGATGAGGGTATGACCCTGAAGGAGACGACGGGGCTGAAGATTCACTGCGGTCCCACCCCAGTGACCTGGACCGGCAGGATGGCTCCCGACCATCAGTTGACGGGAACCCGAGGAACCATTTGTCGGATGACGGCGAGCGGAAGGGCTAACGGCGGATTGGCGCGGCTGAGGCTAGCACGCCAATCCGCCGTTAGCTGACGGGACCGCCGACCCAACGAGGACGGCCGTGTGGGCGGAGCTACAGCCGGAACGTTAGCGGAACCGCGGGAAGGAGCGCGCTCTCCGCCGCCCGGACGCGCCACCTCTCAACTCCGGAGGGAGAGGATTAAAGAAGTACCGTCAGGTCCCGAGCGTCGCTGGACACGTGGCCCCGTCTCTGGCCGTGCACGGAGGCGCCGGGCTCTCAGACGCCTGCCGGCAGCTGCAGTCGGACGGATGCCGCTGCTGACTGCGGCACTGCGGTAAGACCCCGGACCCAGGCGGGCTCCGGTTAGAGGGCTCAGATTTACCGCACTAATGGGCCAAGGTGCACTTTAGAGATTAAATCTGCAGTTAAAGCAGCGGAGACGGCGAGCGGGGGAGAAAACGGGAGAGGCGGGATTGATGCCAGGGCGCAGCTGCCCTAATTCTTTTCCCCGCCCGGCCATTTTGAAGTTTTAAGTGGAGCGTGGCGGATTTATTGGCCTCTAATAGATAAACTGGTATCAGCAAATGTCATCACTGCTCAGCGCCAACCGTCCACGTTCGTATCAAAGAGGATGCGGGGTCTCGTCGCAGCGGCGGACCGTAACGTCTTCGCCTTCGCTGCCCCGACAAACACCGCGTTTGATGTTCTGGCCTGCGCCGCACACTGTCCTGCCTCCAGCCCCGCCTCCAGCTGCCGGTCAATCACACGGGTGCATAAAGAGGCATGTAATCATTCACACGTCTCCGGTGGACCTCCCGCTTGTGGGAGGAACCCCGGAGAACCCGGAGGAACCCCAAGCAGACATGGGGAGAAAAAGGGGACGCCACACATTGAGGCCCCCTGTGGGGATCCAACCGGGGACCTTCTGGCCTTGAAGGTGAATCCGAGTGACCTTCCTTGCGGACAACTCGGTCACCTGACCAGGCTTCAGATGGCCTCATCGGGTTCCTCTTCTTCTTCTCTACTACCCTGTAGCAAGTAACAGTTCGCCCACACCAGCAGAGCTCCTCGTGGGTTTTTTTTTCCCTCCTCCTTGTTTTTGTTGTTGTTGCAGAGCCGTCGCTGATCTGAGCCCAGCCCGAGTCATCTGCCTCCATCATTGTCTTCAGGAACGCCGCTTCTCCACGTCCGGACCCAATCCGAACGCTGGAACCCGCGTTCAGATAGATTCTAACAATAGCAAACAGCACGGGTGACGTTTTCCAAGCGGATGAAGGGGCGATGGAGACGTGCTGAAGAGCCACGGGAAGCATGCGTTCTCCCCTCCCCTCTGCCTCCCTCTCCTCAAACGAAATGCGAAAAAAAAATAAAAAATAAAAAAATAATTGAGTCACAAAAGGCTGCTCTTCATGCTTCCCATCCCTAAATCCACCTACACCCAGCCTGAGTGAATTCCCTCTTGAGACAGGGCTTACGTGAGCGAGGCGGGCGGTGCTGGCCTGGAAAGCTCCGCTCGGCGCTGAGCGGCGTGCTGGCAGCTGCGGAAAAACACACGCCGTGATCGAGCAGATGGCCGCGGGAGAGGGAGGCAGGCCGACGGACGGCAACTGCCGGGGATCTCCCGCGCGGGGAGCTTTTGGGCCGGGCCGCGGAGAGGATCCGCTCGCTCGCCGTCCTCTCTCCGAGCTGCAAAAGGGCCCTCGATAACCGCGACGGCGCAGGTCACCGCTCGCGCTCCCTCCGCTTGAAGTCCGAATCGTCGGTTGGTTTGGTCAGAGAGGCTGCAGCTGCTTCACGATACGTTCAGGATCAAGACCTGCAGCCTCGGCCCAGGACGCCCCACGCCGCTCCCTGTTTTTTTTTTTTTTATAGAATCGCTGCAGCCGCAGAAACCCAACCCCGCCTGGCCGTTTAAAAAAAAAAAAAAAAAAAAAAAAGGAAAAAAAAAAGGACACCCTGGTTCACGGGCTTTGCGCTGGCGTCGTTCTCACATCCGCCCCCCCGCCCCCCCCCCCGCC
>CAAKHD010013740.1:9111-23968 GCA_901007705.1 Fistularia tabacaria | reverse complement strand
CTTGTTCACTGTGAACACTAAACAGCCATTTTACAGCTGTTAATCCCTTCTCATGTCACACACTCACACTCACACACACACACACACACTCACACACACACACACACACACACACACACACACACACACACTCACACTCACACACACACGGCCACGTCAGAGGCCGGTTTCAAAGGGAGTGAACACGACCGCAGGTAGAAGGAGGTTTGTAAAGTAAATCGACCCTTCGGCGGGAAAGCGGCGTTTGAATCTGAGGTTCTCCAGAACGGAGCTCCCGCAGGGGTCGCGACCTCACTGTCCCCGGAAGCAGCTGAAGTACACGTATTCTGCACACACACACACACACACACACACACACACACACACACACAGTCTCAACTTTAAAATGCGATGAATCCGAACCATCCTGGTGTCAGTCTTTCTTGCTCGTGACAGAAAGAGCTCCGGTCCGAATGGACTTCCTCAAAATGTAACTGTTGAGCCGTGAACCCCCAGGAGCCTCCGTCCCCTCTTCCTGTCGCTGTCTTTGCAAACAGCTGCGAAATGCGATCGCGGAACGCGCTTTTATTTCACAACGTTGAGTCTGTCTGCTACCTTGGCCAACCGTCGCCTGCTCGGCTTCTCTCTCCCTGAAACTGTTTCGGGAAAACGTTTTCCGAGCCCAATCAGGATCCAGCGCACCGGCGGCGGCTGACGGCCGGCCCAGCTCGGGTTCTGGAACCCACACACTTGCAGCCGGGACGTGTCAGCCGGGTTTTCTCCCAAATTCTTGATCCTTCGGGGAAGCGGATGGGATGTGACAACCGTGTCACATCCCATCCGCACTGAAAGCTCTGCGGGGAGTCGGACTTCCAAGTGACACCTCACTTTTCAGGCCCGTTGTGCCGCTGCTTCCCCTGAACTGGGAAATATCCAAGCCGCTTTATTAGGTACGCCCATCGAACTGCTGTCGGCGGCGCGGTGCGTCCATGCATGGAGACGTGTTCTGGAGGAGCTGATGAGTTTCGAAGCAGGGATCAGAAGAGGCCGTTCTGCTGGGATCTCCACGCACCAACGTCTGCTGGGGTTCCCAGGAATATTCAGAAAGACATCAAGTGAGCCACATCCATGCCAGAGGCCGCGGGAGAAGGACTTGGAAGACAAAAGTATCTCAAATAATCACTTCACAGATGAGCATCATTGAAGAGGTACCGTCACTCTGAACGGAGAAGCAGATGAGATGCAGCTGCAGGAGACATGCAGGCGTCTCCTGACAGTTAACAACAGGAAACCGAGGCTTCAGTCTGCGCGGGAGATCGGAAACCGCCGCCCGGTTTGACGACGTTCAATTCCTGCTGCGCTCTTTGGATGGAAGGATCAACATTTGCCCCAAAGCACCGAGAGGCCTGGATGAAGAAACCAGCTGCTGCTGCTGGAGGAAGGAGATCTTGGATATTTTCTCGGCCCACTTCAGGCCTCTCAGATGGGACTTCATCAGGGAGCAGCTCTGAACCCCTTCCTGCTAGCAGAGGTGATGGACAGACTGACACGTGAGGTTGGACAGGAACCTCCACGGACCAGGATGTTTGCAGATGACATTGCGATGTGTAGTGAGAGCAGGGAACAGGTGGAGGAACATCTAGAGAGGTGGAGGTTTGCTCTGGAAAGGAGAGGAACGAAGACAGAATATATGTGTGTGAATGACAGGAACCCGGCTGGAACGTTGAGGATACAGGGAGTGGAGATCAAGAAGGTGGAGGATTTCAAGTACTCAGGGTCAACAGTCCAGAGCAACGGAGAGTGTGGAGAAGAGGTGAAGAAACGGGTTCCAGCAGGTTGGAATGGGTGGAGAAAAGTGTCAGGGGTTCTATGAGCTAGAAGAACATCAGCCAGAAGGAAAGGAAAGGTGGAGGAGACAGTGGTGAGAGCAGAGATGATGGATGGTTTGGAGAAAAGACAGGAGGCAGAGCTGGAGGTGGCAGAGATGAAGATGTGGAGGTTCTCTTTGGGAGTGACCAGGATGGAGAGGATCAGTAATGTCAAGCTAGATGTTTGGAGAGAAGGTCAGAGAAGCCGGTGAGGCCATGGTGGCCCTGACTCTGTTCACCGCAGACAAAAGAGCTCCATGTTTTGGAGTTCACGCAGAACCAAACGAGCCTGCAGTCATCTGGATGCGAGAAACACCCTTAAACGTCCAAAGCACATCGACGGACAGCGGGGAACGAAAACGAAATTCCGTGAAGAGCAACATCAGCGACGCTGGATGAGGAGAGGAATGAGAAGGACATCCCTTCAATCCAGAGGATGGCGGTTCCATTCCCGGCTCCTCCTGTCTGCATGCAGCCGCTCCCGTTAGCCTGGTTAGCACCTAGCATGGCTGCTAGAGAAGTGAAGTCACCTCTCGTTCTGAATCTCCTGTCAAAGTTCAGATTTTTCAGGGAAGTTTCAAGGTCAGATCTTCATCTGAGAAACTGAACAAGACCAGGAATTCCAGTCCAGCTTTTCTGCCCACGTTTTCATTTCACTGTTTGTTTGTTTGTTTGTTTGTTTTGTGGAAACACAAGTGTTTTTGAACCCTCGTCCCCGGTTCTCCCTTCTGTTGTTTGGAGTCTAAATTCACCCTCTAATCTTGACACACTTTCTCTGTTTTTAACTCCTGTCCTCTGTTTCGTGACCCTGGTCACGTCGCGGCTCCATGGCTAGGAGCAGACACAAACAAGCACATCTTTGTCCCACAGAAAGGACGAGAATACTGATGGATTGTTTGGTCAAAAACACAAACAAACCCCCCCAAAAAGGCACCTGAGCAGGACCAAGATGAACAAAAACATTGAGGAGTTTGACAATTGCAAGAATTTCGAATGTCAAGAAATTACAGTTCAGCGAGACAAATCCCGAAGCGGGAGCGTTTTATTTTTCTAGAACGGATCAAGCTATTTTTGTAATTGCTAAAATTCTCCAGATATCAGGGGTGTTTTCCTTTGGACTGCCCGGAGGATCTTCTCTGCACACAGCTGATCTGGATTCCAACCGTTTTTCATCGGAAATGTTCACAACAACACAAAAAAAGGACAACAAACTGCCTTCGACGCATGAGTTTTGTGTCAATCGTGGCCTTGAACCCTTTTCGGGCTCTGCGGGTTTCCTGCTCGGTCCCCGGCTCCTCCCGGCCGCACGCAGAGGTGTGTGGATGGATGAATGCTGTCCGGCGGGCAGCAGGAAATGGCTCGGTGCAGTCAGTGGAGACCTTCTGTGGCTGCAGCCGCAGGTCGGAGGGCTTCTGACCTCCAGCCGGTGGTCACGTGACTGTCAGTCGGCCACAGCTGCGACGAGAACCTCAGCGCTTTGGCCGGTTTTGCGTGTTAGATAATGTGCGATGTCAGGGCGGCGCGGTCGCTAGCGCTTCCGCCTCACAGCAAGAAGGTCCTTCCTGTGTGGAGTCTCCTTGGTCTCCCCGGGGTTCCTCCGGGTTCTCCGGGTTCTACGGGTTCCTCCCGCGGCCCCAAAACACGTAGGAGGTTCATGGAGACCCCAAATTTGCTCAGACATGTGGATGAGAAGCTGAGCGGTTACATGTCTCAATACGAGGCCCTGTGATTGGTCCGGGCGGAAGCCGGCGACAGCTGGAAGAGGCAGGATCAGCGAATGTACTTCCTGTCCAGGTCAGGGTGAATTCTTGTGGAAATCTTCTTGTGGCGGCAACTGGGCTTGAGTTTCTTCACTTGAAGACATTTCATCCCTCGTCCCGGAGGCGTCTTCACTTCCAGTGCACTGAAGAACTTAGAACTGACCAGAAGAAGCCTTCTGGTCCAACGCGACTGGACTTCCTGTTTGGTTTTTTCGACAACAAACAGGAAACCGCACCTTCTTTCCTCCAGAGCTTCCTGGTGTAGAACCTTCCAGATTGAACTTTCAAGATTAAGATGTAGTGTTTCCTTTTCTTTTGATCCACTTTGGGACCGGGTGGTTTTCTCTGCGTTGTTGCTCGGCAGAAGCTTCCTGACCAGCGAGCTTCGCACTGAATGACTGCTTTGTCCGAGCAAACGATTGGAAACCGACGAGGATTTATTTTTACAAAAACCGCTGCGTCTGATGTTGTTGTGATTGTGATTGTGATTCAGGTACACCAACACTTCCAGAATCTTCCCGTCCACGTCAAACCCGAGGAGGTCCGCAGCCTCCCGCTGTCCGGCCTTCAGCCAGCTGGAGGTCCAGCTCCTCCGTGTTCGGGGTCACTCGGGTGGACGTGAGGTCGCGGTGGCAGATGAAGCCGCCGGGAGCCGGACCGTGCAGTTCCGCTTTTTTGCGGAAGCTCGGATCAATTAACATTTAGAGCGGCGATTGGATTTTTGATTATCAGAGCTGAAAGGGGCTCCATTGATCGGCCGCCACGGTCGCCTCTGCCCTGACGAGGGCCGATCCGATGAGGGAGGACGCCTGATGGGGATTGAGCTTCTTAAGTATCTCCTGGCAGCAAGCGGGGTCCGTATCGATCGTTGCACTGCAGAAAACCTCCGTCCAAACAAGTCATTTAATATCCGAGGCCGGAGTTTGATTCGACTCAAGCGGGGAAATAATGTGGGACCATTCCAGTCCTTTCACCAATGAAAGAAAGAAAATAACGCGTACAAAGTGACCGGCTGAGCAGGCTTTTGTCAAACCTTTAGACAAAGAAACGGCCGCAGCAACGGTCGTGTTGATCAAATTGTTCCTCATCATTAATGAAACAGGAGTTTTGACCATCATCATTGAGACTTGAACCCGTGTTTTAACGGTATGATATGATCCTCGCAGTGACAAATCTCCGGATGGTTCTTCAGCGTTCCAGCGCTGACGAGCGGATCGAAGTGGCGGCGTTACGAGCCGACCCTCCGCCGGCCCTTCGACACCCGCGTTCATCAGTTCTGCGGCGGATCAATGGAGCCGCAGCGGCTTTCATTATCCACACATTTTCAACACAAACGTCGGGGCCGCTTTCGAATCCCACGCAGGCGGACGAGCTGACCGATTGATTTTCCAGACCGTTCCTTTTCCGCGCTCCCTGCAGGCTCTCAGTCGACCTTCCCCAGTCCGTCCGCTCACCGAGCTTCGGTCGGATACACCGCGAAGGAGCAACGAACACGACGACCGACCTCCGGGGAGCCGCAGAGGACTCCGTTTCAGTTCTTCCTGCCGCCAGCAGGGGGCGACTCCACGTTGAGTGTGTGTGAAAGCCACCGCGTGCTTTGGATTTACGACTCAACGAGTTAATGGGTGGAATCTGCAGATCGAGGTCTGAGTTTCTGCCTTTCAGAGTCATTTAATGATGGATTTTTGTTCACAGCTGTTGTTGCTGGAGGACAATCGTGGGTGATCCTCACTGGGGCTCTTGGGACGAAATCTGCGGTCGTCGTCATCGCTATCGTATCCACGCTGCCATTGGGCGAGAGGCAGGTTCACCCTGGACTCGCCAGTCCATGGCAGGACCTCATCTTCAGACACACCACCGTTCATTCACTCACTCTCTCACGCGCTCATTCGGGGCAATTTTTCACAATCTTTTCCAGTTAAGCTCCTGCATGTGTTTTGCGCTGCGGGAGGAAACCGGAGAACCCGGAGGAAACCCTCGGGAGACCCTCGCAGACACGGGGAGAACGTGCAAACTCCACGAAGAAAGGTCCCCGTTGCCGGAATCCAACCGTGTCCTTGGTGCTGTGAGGGAAGCGCTAACCGCTGCGCCACCGCGCGCAATATTTTCCTTCTTTTACCTGAGCTGGCTCATCGCAGTCAGCGTCCCCTTTGCTAGCACATGATGCTACGCTATCTTTACCGTGCACGAGATGCATTCCCATACATTCCACGCTCTGGATAGAATTCCCGTCAAGTCGAGGGAAGTCCGACTTTATTCATTTCGCTGCCGAGTCACAACGCGATTGTCTGATGGCAGCTTCACACATCCAGCAGGTCTGGACCACGCTCTCTGTCCAGGGACAGACCTGAGCTCCATGCGGGCGGCCTTCTGCCTCGACCAGTGAAGGGAAGAAGAGAGAGAGGACAGGCGTTTTTTGAGGAAAGCTGACGTCGTTCCCCCTCGACCCCCTTCACTGATATCATCGTAAGTACAGTCACCATACGTCAGGTAGCTTAGCAATAAGCTAACAATGCGCTAGCAAAATATTGCCCTGCTTTTTTACAGATCACCATAGTGTCACAAGAAAGAAAGACGGGCGGAACAATGTCATTTGTAATGTCCAGTTTTTCTACAATGTGGAACGGAGGTGAAGAAACGGGTTCCAGCAGGTTGGAACGGGTGGAGAAAAGTGTCAGGGGTTCTATGAGATAGAAGAACATCAGCCAGAAGGAAAGGAAAGGTGGAGGAGACAGTGGTGAGAGCAGAGATGATGGATGGTTTGGAGAAAAGACAGGAGGCAGAGCTGGAGGTGGCAGACATGAAGATGTGGAGGTTCTCTTTGGGAGTGACCAGGATGGAGAGGATCAGGAATGACATGGTAGATGTTTTGGAGAGAAGGTCAGAGATGGTTGGGTCATGGACAGAGGAGGGAGAGTGAAGATATTGGAATTGGAGGTCTAGATGAAGACCAGAGAGAAGACGTATGGAGGTAGTGAGAGAGGAGGATCCAGAGAAGAGGTTTAGATGGAGAAGGTGGATTGGCTGTGGAGACCCTGAAGGGAAAAGCCCAAAGGAGAAGAAGAAGTTATTCTAGAATGTGAATAACAAGTTGCTCTGTATGTGAGTTGTCTTGATTGTGTACAAGTTATATCTTGTGCTTCAAGGCAGCAACAACTGCTGGAACGTTTTTCTGGGACAGTTTTAGTTACGGGCTGATCAGCTGAAATCATCTGGAGATGTTCACAAAACACAGGTGGCTGACAAACCTTCGTCCGGCTTGAGATGGTTGATGCAGATATCTTTAAATAGCGAGTGGATTTATGTGTTTTTTCAGAAGGAGCACCTCTGTTTAAAGATTCATTCATTCATCATCTGCCACCGAACGAGCAGATACACATCCACCAAAAAACACGGCCGAAAAAACAACAACGAAAATCATAAAAAGTGGGTAAAAAACAGAAAAAAACCTATTTGAACTGACATATACACACACACACACACACACACACACACACACACACACACACACACACACACACACACACACACACATGCAGAGGGCGTCCTGGGTGACGAATCCAGGAAAACAACGAAACAAAAACAAACCGAATCCACGGCTTCGCTTCTGCTCCACACAAACACGAACATTCGCACAAACAGACACACAACCGTTCACTCTCTCAGTTTCGGGCCTCCGATTAACCTTCTGCACATTTGTCTGGTGGGAGGAGGTCCTCGCAGACGCGGGAGAACATGGAGAGGCCGCACGGGAAAAAAAAAACCCTGCGGGGATTCAGCCGCCGTCTTTCTTGCTTTCCTGCGTAAAAAACAGCCAAATCAATGCATTCATTCGCTCTGAGTCGTAGGCGTCCAACCGCGGCCCTCCGGTGACAGTCGTCATAGCGACCATATGCTAACACCGGCACCGTGCTAACCCTCCCGAAGCTGGCCGAAGGAAAGGCAGGAAACAGGAGCTTTGGTGGCGGCGGGAAAAGAGGTGGCAGCTGCCTGGCTTGGACGCATCAGAGGAGATGAGCCAGAGTTCAACCTTCTTGCTACTCCAAGACACGGCTTGAATGTCCTCATCTTCTTGTCGCGGCAACGGGACTCGAATTTCTTCTCTCGAAGACGTTTCAGCCCCTCATCCAGGAGGCTTCTTCACCTCTGAAGACCTGTGGGGACTTTCTGAATATGTTCAGGGCTTGAATGGTTTCACCTTCATTAAAGGACATTATTGTTATTAGTTCATCGGTTTATCATTGTTAGTTTATTTTCACATTTATCATTAGCCTGCGGGAAAAGGTTACTGGGGAAGTTTCACTCAGAAGCCTGCAAACAAAAAGAGGCATTGGATTTTTATTTCATTTTAATTCAACAAATGAATGCGGTTGATGTGTTTTTTAATTTGAATTTCCATTTTGCACGTGTGCAACATGAAGTTCCGTATTGTAAAGTACGAAGCTTTGCTTGTTCCACATTCAGTTTGTTTGTCTCCAGATGAAAAGGTTGATTGTTTTATCCGGAGGAAGATTGTTTTCCAGTAAATATCAATGTTGGCCCGCCACTTTTTCCCCGTTTGGAATTTCGTCCGTCTGTGGATTTGAGTTTGACAGAGAGCATTCCCTCAGGACGCCGGTGTCTCGTGACCTTCCGTCTCTCCCTCCTTCCCTCCTGGTATCTGCACCGCTGTCCTTCTCCTCCACGGATGCCTCCTCTTAATCCCCCGGAGTGATTAAAATTCAGAAAAAGCGTTTCCAAGGTAACGGCGTGGAGACGCGTTCATTTGATGACATCACCGTCAAACCTGTTATTGCCCGTCTGCTGACAAGCAGCATCTCCTGTGCTTCTTGTAACAGTCGGGCCAAATCACATTAGCTCTCATCAGACGGCAAATTACCGCATGGAAAACAAGAGACGGATGTGTTTTTGGTCTCCCTGTGTAATCTAATTAACCCCCAGCGCCCCCTGTGGGCCAATAAAAGCACTGTGGAGGCTCGGAGAGGAGCCGGCGACCAGACATTTATAGTCTGATAATTGCTGTGGGAACGTCCCGCCGTCTCTCCGGGGTCTGGGGCCAGTTTTTGAGCGAGCGGAGGGAGGAGAAAACAGGCTGCCGCTGTGAGCTGGACCTTAAAATCCAGACCGATTAAAAAGGAGGAAGCCTCGGGGCCGAACGCCGCGCTGGGGAGGGCGCAGCTGCTTCTGGGAGGGGGGCTATTTAAATCCAAAATGGCAACAAGAATCGCGTTTGTTTCCACGCCGCACAAAGCTGCGTTTGTCGATCGCCGCTATTTTTAAGAACCGCAGCCGAAACAGCGGCCGGTTTATGAAATAATCCTCAGATCCGCAGCGGCCGGCGTGTTTTCGACGTCACCGCTTCTCCTCCGGCGGCAGCAGACAGGCAATTATACAAATTACACGGTTTGACATGCAAACATGAAAGATTATATCCAGTTCCCGAGGCGGGAAAGAGAAATGAGAGCCTCAAACGAGCTGCCATTTTTAGTCGGTTCAATGCTGACAATCGGCCTCCGACTGGATTTCATTCATACTCGGCTTCTCGTGTCGGCTCTCGCGTCCGTAGATGCTTTTGTGGTTATTGAACGTGTCGTTGAAATGCGGCGGAGTCTCAATCCGCCCTCCTCAGTTCAGTCTAGTGACTCCGTTACTCCCTTTGTTTACCTTTGTGTGGGAACGATAAACCCGATCCAGATTCTTAAAAAACACGGCTGATGGCGGCGAACGCTTCCCGCCTCACGGGGGAGAAGTCCGACCCCGGCGGGGGCCTTTTCCGGGAGGAGTTTGTAGATGTTCCGCCGGGTTCTCCGGGTCTTCTCCCACCGTCCAAAAAACATGCGGCGGGTTCGTGGGACAAGATGTGGGGAAATGAGTGAGCGAGGGAACGTCTGTGTCTGAAGCTCCGCCACGGACAGCAGGCCAGGGTGAACCTGCTTCTCGCCTGACCTCGGCCGGGATAAGATGGACTCCAGCTTCTTCTAAACACCCTGAGTGCAGGAGCAGCGGCAGAGGACGGACTCTGATTCCACTGTGGGTGGTGGCAAACTAACCCCGAGCACACAGAGAAGAGCTCAAACAGCTCAGACGAGTCAAAGGTCAACAAGCCCTCTGGATTCAAAGCTCCTGCTGGACTTTCCAGAGAAACACAAGGTTCACAAGCTGGCCACTGGGGAGATCTAAAAACTGTAGTTGACATGAAGATATCTCATCTCATCTCATCTCATCTCATCTCATCTCATCTCATCTCATCTCATCTCATCTCATCTCATCTCATCTCATCTCATCTCATCTCATCTCATCTCATGATCATCTCATCTCATCTCATCTCATGATCATCTCATCTCATCTCATCTCATCTCATCTCATCTCATCTCATGATCATCTCATGATCATCTCATCTCATCTCATCTCATGATCATCTCATCTCATCTCATCTCATGATCATCTCATCTCATCTTATCTCATGATCAACTCATGATCATGGTCATCTCATCTCATCTCATCTCATGATCATCTCATGATCATCTCATCTCAAGATGCCGTGCATTGATCAACACTCTTGTATCTTCTGAGCTCTGAGAACCTGGTCTCCGGTGATGTCGTGTCTTCAGGGGCAGCTCATGGATCATGTCATTCTCCTCCCGGCCGCCGCGGAGAAGCCTTTTGTGTGTGACGGGACAGCTGTTCAGTCCAGCCGCGGCCTCTGAAAAACAAGGTCAGGCTCTGGAAAAGTCTGGTTTTTTTTTCCCGTTGGTGCGTAAAAAAGGGGACCTCCGTCACCCCGCGTCCACTTTCCATCTGTGCCGATGGCGGCGAGCAGGTGTGCCCGCGGCCGCTGATGACTGTTATTACAGGCAGAGCGCGGCCTCCCTCCCTCTTTAGGGCCGAGTCCTGCGAAGGCGTTCGGCGGCACCTTTGACCCCGGGCCGTAAAAACACGCAGGTAAGTACATAGCGGCCGCCGCGGTAAAGCCGGGGAATTAAAGGCGTCGCGGGGCGAGAGAGACACGAGGTGAGCCGTCCAGACGAACAACAAGCAAAGAATCAGGGTTAGAGACGAGCTAATTAGATCTGGCGAAATGTTGTCCTCTCCCACACGCAGGCCTCAGAGACTTATTTAATTATTACAGCCTTAATCACGGCTGGTACGAAAAAGGATGCGAGGAGACGGCGGCTCAAATCCGGTTAGAGCCGCCTCGTTCTGCTGGTTTCCTCTGGCTGAGCTGTGTCGGCTCCTATTAGCAGCATGAAGGCGCCGCGTCCGGAGCCGGAGCGCCGGGCGCCGCTTCCGGCCCGAGAGCCGGCGTCTGAGGGCTGGAACGCCAATGAGCGCCTCCCCCCCCGACGCCGTCGCCTTTTCTCACGACGAACCTCTCACTCCCAACACCGTTCGCCAATCCACGCGCCGGATCGTCCCCGTCGCCCCCACGGACGGCGGCCCCCGTTCAGACCTGCGCCTCGGCGTCTGCCGACGGGCCGGCGCTTTGGCATCGCACCGCGCCTGGCAGACTGCGTTCGGGGAACGCTTGATCTCTTCGGACACTGCATTTGACTGCATTTAAAGGGTCGCAGCGCCCGCATCTAAACAAAGTTGAGCGCCTTGAGAGAATTCCCAGACTTCCTCCGTCTTTGTCTGGTGAGCGGTGAACCTCTGCAGAGTTTCAGAGCGATCTCCTCTCAAGCCGAAAATCGTCGAATCCCCGTGGGCTTGAACTCAAAACTCAAGCGGCGATTATTCCTTTTGAGTGATTTATGCTATCATCCCCTGCTTTGGCTAATCTATCATTCCAACTATAAATCGAAATAAAGCGGTTTCTGTCAGATCCAGGGCGCCAAAACAAAGAGGAGATGAAATATGCCGAGTTCCCCGAGACACATAAAGGCCTCGGCTACGGGGGATCATTTAAGCAGCGGAACACAAATGTCAAGGGAAAATGTCAGCGGAGAAATACAGCGAAAAAATATCAAACGTGCGCGGATGAATTTCTTTTCTCGGCAAACCTGTGACTTTTTATTGATAACAAGGCATCAGACGTTCGGCCCGGGAAATTCTTAAAGTCTTAAAACGACGGGGTCCTCGGGGTCGCGCTGAGGTCGTCGTCGTGTCGGTCGCGGGCGAGGAGGTGCGAAGGTGGACCTCCTGGTGCCGCATTTTCTGCTGAGCGAGTTGTTTTCCAGGTGTTTTCCAGTGATGACACGAAATGTTACGTATGACTTTATTTATCCAGGCTTAAAATGGCTCACAAAGCCCTGATTTAAAGGGACAGTCTGTTCCAAAATAAAAATAATCTCTTGTATCTATTTATAAAGGGCCTCCAGGGTTGGGGCTGTGACCCCTGAGGGCCTTGAGATTATTTCTGGGAATAACCTCAAATAAATAAAAGTATTTAAGTGAATGTTTTCCCCATAAATTGCTATAATAAAACTGCAAAATGATGGAATAAACATAGCAGCTCAATTTGAACGTTGGAGGTAAATCCGGCCTTTGGGACGACAGATAAAATTCAGACGATGTTTTCTTTAATAACGATGATAATAATGATAGTGCGTTTTATTTGACACTAGAGGACACGGTAACCGTTGGTAACCGGAGAGTTCAAGTGTTAGAGCTTCTTTTGGGGGTTCGATCTCACGTCATTTGGATTCAAAATCAACACTTCAAGATACGAAATCGGTAATAGATAATTCGGCTTCGAGCAGTGGTTGTTCATCTTGTTGGAGGTCCTGAACCCCAGCAGTTTCATACGTGCATTCAACCAGCCCTTCTTAGTCGGAAAAATAAGATATGATTTCTTCAAATTCTAAACATAGGTATCTACTGCGGGGCTCCAAAAATGCAGAATTTTCATTCATGTGTTAAAAAAAACATTACTTTTTTTAAAAACCGAAGGTCTGAATACAAAAAATTGCCAATAGAAAATAGAATTGCATTCTTTTCAACCCATCAAATATTTGCAGTTTATTTTTTCAGTGTTTTTGTTGGATTTCTATGTGACTGGGATTTTTTTAATGAAACCCGATACGATGCTAGATTAAGGAATCGTTCTCTCAGTTTTGCCGGTGTTAGACTAGAATTGCTCCACTCGGCATTGCAAACCCTGCAGACAGGATGTGACTCCCACCACCTTCCGTCACACATGGAGATCCATGTTGAACATATTCGTTCGACCACTTTCCTCTTTTGCTGGACATAGTCCAGGATGAAGAAAATATGAAGTCAGATATGAAGAAAGAAATCATGCGACGTCACCACAGTCACGTTTCCACGACTGAACGCACCAAAGTCCCTGCAGCCAAGCCATGGAGCGTGATCTCCTGCGGCCAACGATGGCCAACCGAGGCGTGTCATCACGGATCCTATGAGTCTGCTGTGTGTCTTGACCTCCGCCGAACCCCTGAGACTGACTCACCCGACCCCCGGGGTTCCGTCCAACCCGGGTCAGCAACCACTGGCTTAGATCCACGCATTTATTTTCTCTTGCAGCTGTTCAGGGTCGGGGGTGGCTGGAGCCGATCCCGGCTGGGACTCGGGGTACGGGAGGGTCCCACCTCAAAACTCTTATTTTCATTGGATGATGCGGCCGCCTGCACAAGTCGTTGAGAGGCGAAGCAGTGAACTTCCCTCCTTCTCATGAAATAGTCAGCGAGCTCATTTACGCGGAGCGAACCCTGCTGACCGTGAGGACGGAGAAAGGAAAAAGTGACGAGTAGCGTCCACTTGCACAGGAATGGACAGAGGAGCTTTGCAGAGGGAGCAGGTTTCTTCGCTTCAGCTTCGAATACCGGCTGATAAAATCTCATCCATGAAAACGTTCGAATGCAAAGCGACGCTTGGAGACGAAACGTGCCGCCTTTGCTTGGAAATACCCGGCGGGACAGCAGGCAGAAAGCAGGCAAACAGCAGCGGCTCCGTGCGTGGACTGGAATTCAGCTTAGCTTTGCTGCTTCTTTAGCATGAGTGAGGAACGGAAAGCCGTTCCCAGATGAACGAATGAAGCTTCACCTCACCACCTACCGACCAGAACACCAAGCCAGCAGCTAAACTGTGAGGCACCAGAAGCCCCATTCATGGTAAGAAGTATTTTATTTCTTATTAGTTAACTTCAGACGACGTGCTTAAAAAGAAGAAATGAATTATTTTACTTCAATATTGTTGGTCTTACTTGAAAATTCTCACACTTTGTTGTATTCGGTGTTAAAAAATATGACCATATGAAATATATTTTAAAATACGTGGTCTTTCATGGCTCTCTCAGCCAAAAAGGTTCCCGACCCGTGTTAACAGCGTCGGCCCGTCCCGTCGGAGACCTCAGAGGACGCCAGAGTGAGGTCAGACTTGATCTTGATAACGCCATCATTCCCGCAGGAGCGAGCACTCGACCGCAGCGCTGCCGTGCAGCTGCGCACAAACCTCAGACGGATCCGGGCTCCACGCGGCGGCCTTCTGCCTCCACCGTGAACCGGTGAGGTGCGGCGAGGATGGTGGCCCGGGGAGGCTCAGCTCGTCGCTGCCTCACTTACCGTCTTTCCACCGTATTTGAACAGGAAAAAACACAAATTCAGCCACATTGATAATAAACATCATTGGAATGATTAGCATCAAAACAATAATAACATTTCTATCACAGATCAGTGGACAGATATTTACAAATGCACTTTTTTTCATTATTTGTTTTTTATGATGTCACAGGGGAGGCACAGCCTCCGCTGCCTCCCCTGACCGCACCTCACTGGGGTGAGTGCAGCACTGATCCATCCATACTCACACAAGAACGCAGGCAGTAACATGGCAGTAGCCGAAATGATACAATCACAGTTTTGCTGTTTCTGACAGAAAGAAGATGCTGCAGGAGATGGAGCCGTGGCACCGGGAAACCTGCGAAAAGAGACAAAGGAAGGTGATGAATTAGGATTTGATGCTGATACTCCACATACTCCAATGAACGTAGATGATTCGGTGGTTTTCCCCAAACGACGGCGTCTCTGAATGCGAACCTGTTCAAGTTCAATTCGCTAAACATAAACAGGAACCTTTAACAAGATTGAAAATGAGGCCCTTCCATCTCCGGGTTCCCTCTGACCTCCGCGTTGGACTGATGATTGAAGATCAAATGACGGCAGGTGTTTGTGTGTGTGTGTGTGTGTGGGGGGGGGGGGTTCGGCCCAAAGTTTGAAGAGAAAGAAAAAAAAAAACAGAAGATGGCCGGGGTTTAATGAGGCCGCGGCGGTTTGGTCCCCGACGGGGGGGCCC
>CAAKHD010013739.1:118404-136379 GCA_901007705.1 Fistularia tabacaria | reverse complement strand
TTTTTTTTTTTTATTTTTTTTTTATTTTTTTTTTTTTTTTTTTTTTTTTTGTTGTGTTTTTTTTGTTTTTTTTTTTTTTTTTTTTTTTTTTTTTTCAGGAATTAACAGGATCAGATGGGAGCACATTTTCTCACCTCGACCATCATAAAGAACATGACTGGAATGTGTCCTGAAAAGAAATAAAAAGGCCCAGAAGGAAGGGGACGACAAAGAAATCCCGTGCCATGCGATCACAAACGCGGCGACTTGATTGCCCGATCGTGTTCGAGTTTCGGGGCCATTTGCGCATAAATCTGTCGCCCTTTATTTTTGTGAAGCCTCAATTTGACCCCCGGGGTGGCCGCTGTCTCTGACATTTATACACCCAGTGTGCATGTCAGCATACGCAGCTTAATCCGGGGAAGGTGATAATGGAGCCTCCAGCTCCGGCGGGTTCTGCGAAAGGAATCATCGTAAAAAGCGTTTCCCTCCGGAGAAGCAAAAATTCATGGGTACGGACCCTATCATTTCCCCTCCTGTTTAATGTCTTCAGCAGAGTCATCTGTCTTCCATTTGGTCACACACACTTGTTCCTTATGAATTAAATCTGCGGCTTCGAGATAGGATTAACTGACGGGGACCGAGTCCCGTCGCAGCCAATGAGAATGCCAAGAAAAAAAAAAAAAAAAATCATATTTGGAAGAGCAGCTAACATTTCGGACGATGGCTCTGCTCAACATTCATGGCTGAGATTTCATTTCCTGATTGGAGTTATTGATCATCCAGAAATGGTGCCGGATCTTTGATACAGAGCTGCATCCACTAGGGGGTAATAGAACACAATGCAACTGTTGCTGGTGACAGTTCGACTCCTCTGGAGTCGCCCTTTTTTTTGTTTTTTGCCACCTAAGTTGTCAAAGAACTACTTCCTTCTCAGTTATCTTTGAACCTTGACCGCTTATTTATACATGAATCAGATTTCTCAATATGACCTGAGGGTGAGTCTCCAATTTTGCTTGAAATCAATATGTTCTGTGAGAGTGTTTCTTCGAATGGACAGACATACATACATGGGCGCACACCTTGAAAGAAACCTTGTGTTCTTTGTCATTTTAAATGTGTTTAAATGACTTAAAATCAATTGACAAATGAAAATAAAAGTGAAAATCGCAGGGAGACACATAAGATAAGATAAGAAAATACTTTTTGGATTATTATCATGAGTGGAACGCACAGAAAAATATCCCAAAATGTAGATTTTGGTTCACAAGTGTAAGATATGAAGTAAGAGATGGACAAACTTCATTGGAAAATAGGTTGTCTTGAGGGGAAACTTCTCAACTGAATATTTGTAAGTTAAGCTTGTATGAGGATGAGACTGGAACATAATGTTGGGAATATTCGGATCAAATTTTCAGTGAATAAAACCTGATCTTTACTGACTTTTAAGGATTATTTTTTTGTTTCAACTTTCTATTTTATTTCATTTGATTTTTTGTCATTTATGCGTGTGGCTGTTTTTTGGTTCCCTTTGACAATCATGGGAGGGAAAGTGCGACATGGCAGGACATAGAGTTTTCCTTTTTATTTCAATTATCAAGAAAATGTATAACCCTCATTATCCCGTCCCACGTAAGTGCCACTTTTTTCCTTTTGTTTTGTCTCGGATTTTCTTTTGTTTGGTTTTGTATTGGCTCTCTGGTAACCCAATGTAATCCTAATATTAGTTACTGTATGATAAACGCTTCATCAGCGAGGAACACCGCCATTAATTATTAATATTGTTATCATTATTAGCAGCGTGTCAAAGCAGCCCGGCTGTTTTGTTTCTTTTCCCACACACGCCCGCTCTCTTTTGTCTCCTCGCTGGAGACGAGATCCTTTGGGACGCATCACATATGCGGCGTACTTGTATCTGAAAATTTCATCATTTCGTATTTCATGTTTTGATTCGGTCGACGCGACTCGTGTCCGAGGAAAACGCCGCATCGCCTCTGCGTTCTCCATAGACCGGACGGTTTCCTCGCCATTTTTCGGAGAATTCTTTCCCGCTAAGATTGAGGGTCAAAGGGCCGACGGGCGTCGACCCGAACAGATTGCGGCGATAACAGTGATAATCAGAAAAATACTGCACTGCAAGCCCGCGTTCAGCCCCTGCATGGTTCCAACCGGGCAGGCATGAATAAATGAATAGATAAATGAATAAATTAGCAGCAACATCTGTCAGAAAATAGAATATTACCTCCATAAAGTTCAGAAAAACAAGTATAAAGTACTGAAAAATACAAAGTTAAAGTATAACTACCTCACATGTGTGCTACAATAAGTGTTGGTAGTTATTTAAATATGTCAAATCGCTGATAACAACTCGGACTGTTTGTGATTTATTTTCATTTCCTTTTGTTCTCTTTTTTCTTATGTCTCCAGCTCTGTTTGCTGCGTGTCGTGAAAACCATCAATTCTCATTTTGACCCTCCTGCTTTTTGTCAATGTTCAACTTTGAACGCTGCTTAATATAAACGGCGTTGGAAAAAAAAAAAAAAATAGAATAAATGCAATTCTAATGATGATTCTAATTTATTCTTAAAAAAGGTGAGATGGCATCACAGCAAGTGTCCATATTGGGACTGCAGATATTGATTTGTCTCTTTCAAAATTGGCTTCTTCCATTGATTTCACTCCTGTAGAAAGCAACAAGGCCACTCGAATGGAAATCTATTTAATGAAGCTCTTATGTAAAAGAAAGGCCGGGGAGGTTCAACCGCGTTGCTATGGCAGCGTCGCATTGTCAAGGACGTTCGGGGCAAGTCTGTGATTTTCCCGTGAAGATGACGTTTCACACGGAAGGGAAGATATCAATTTGACGGAACCGTCCTTCCGATCGCCGTGCGCCTCCATCTCTTTTTTATCTCCTGTGGTCCCCCTCGCGCTCTTATTGTCCTTCCCTCTGAAACTGCCGCTCTCCTCCCGTCTAATCTCCCCGCATGGGAGCCAAATTAGTCCGGCGAAGCCCTCCATAATGCTCAGGAGAAGAATCCCTTTATTTGGCTTTTCCGGGCTGAGCTGGGAGAGCTCGCAGCGGGGTTTGCCACAGCCGCGCGTCTGAGGAACCGCCCAGGAGAGACAAACCAATCAGTCCCGAGCTGCGGGACCCGCCGCCGAACCCCACACATCAACCAGGAAGCCGAGGATTTGCCGCGCCGGGACGATGGGGAGCCTTCGGGTTGGATAGGAGATAGTTTGAGATGGATTTATTTCACGGTACTTCCATCGAGTGTCGGATCCCGCGAAGGCGATGGCCGGATTCGCAGAAGAAACCTGAGCAGCTGAAGACACAAGGACAAGAGCCGCCCATACTTGACATTTTGTTGCTTCTTTTACCTGAAGTTGTGAATAAAAATCACGATGTAACAAACTCACATGCAGCACCCGGAACAGCACTTGGTAATGAACCATATGCAGGAGGATGTGCTTGATAATTGATGCTGACATTGCAGAAGCAATATTGTGACAAAGCAGTCGGTGTGCGTGAAACACAGCAGGTGTGTCATGCATTTTTTTATTTACTTATTCATTTCTTATGTTAGAAAAAAAGACAAACTGTGAAACACCTGTCAGGATCATGATGTCTATTTGAACATTTATTATCATTAACATGATTACATCATCATTATCAGCATCAGTATCATCTTCATTATCATTATGATTATCACTTTGAGTTCACCGTGACCTGGATGACTGAGAACCTCCACACACATTCTTCTTCTTATTACTATTATTTTTATTGTTATTAATATTATTGTCATCATCATCATCATTATTGTTCTTGTCAAAATCTTCTTGTCACGGCAACTTGACAAAAGAATTCACCATGACCTGGATGACTGAGAACTTTACATTATCATTATTAATATTATTATGAGTAGTAGTCGTAGTAGTTTTATTAGTATTATTGTTGTTAGTATTACCATCATTTTCATGGTTGTGTAAAGACGGTGCCAAAGTATTTTTTTTCCAAAGCAAAATTAGAGACTTTAAAAATACGGCCGCTCTGCCTCCCCTCTGGCAAATAGCAGAGGGTCATGTTAGCGGCGGAGCTTCTCCTGTTCTTGATGCATGGCTTCCTTGAGGCAGGGGAATGAAACATGGTGGTCGAAGAATGTCGCATGTGATGCTGTTTACCACTTCAGGAAGCTGACAAACGACACAGCTCGGTGACGATACGACACGATATGATATGATACGATATGATATGATATGATATGATATGATATGATATGATATGATATGATATGATATGATATGATATGATATGTGATATGATGCCATGTTGTAATATAAGCAGTCATCACATGAGACGAGTTGACTGCCTCTTTGAGTGCAACATTATTCAAGGCACTCCTGCAGGCCATTTCCAGGCATAAACAGGCATAAACTCAAGTGATGCTGGCTAAATATTAAACTAAGAAAAAATATGTATTTCTTTTTAAAATTTATTTATTATTTTGTACATTTATTAACTCACTTATTTAATTATTCATCTATTTTGAATCAATTTGAATCAATCAAAGTGTGGGTCCAGAATATGTATCTGCTTTATTTATTTCTTATTTTTGTATGTATTATGTGTTCATGAATTCATTCATGATTTCATTTATCTCTATATTTGTCCATATATCTATTGATTTACTTGTATAGCTATTCACTTATTTATTCCACTGTTTTTACTTGCTGTTATTTTGTAAATAAGCCGTCGAAATGAGGGGGCCAGAATAAATATTTGTCCATATGTTAACTAATGGTCTAATTCATTAATTAATTGCATTATTTATTCCTTTTTTTGTCCATTCATCTATGTATTGATTCCCATTATTTTTTATCAATTCAATTCTGACAGTAGGTGAAATCACTGTTAACATGTGGGGCCAGAATTTTCTGTGCATTTATTTATGTATTTATGTATTATTTACATTCATACATTCATTCATCATGTTTTTATGTACTTATTCTTTATTCATTATTTGTGTGTCTGTCCGTCTGTTTGTTTGTTTTATTTGTTGAAATTTTAATTGGATGGTTCCCATCAACTCAGCCAAGTCACATTTTGGATAAATAACATAAATAACACATAAATATCTGCGCTGACCCCGTGGTGTGTTTACTGTCTTCGTGGACGCGGAGACAAATTAAGGGCTCTCAGACAAGCCAAGTTAAGCTGTGTGAAGGTTATAGAACAGGAGCATGCAATTAAAACTATGTAATTAGCATGGATATGTCAATTAGTAATTAAAACAGAGCCAACGGCACTGAAATTAACAATAAGCACACAGAAAGCACAACTGTGGCGTTGCTGAATGAATGTGTTGTGTAGTAAGTTGCACTTTAGACCCTATTCATGTGTTCTACGTGTTTTGTTTTTTTTTCGGGGGGGGGGGGGGGGAATTCATGGAACCCCCTCCTCTGGGTTGACCTTTGACCTCGAATTGCACACGAGGCCTGACTTTGCTTTGTCGCATAGGGTCGGATTTTTGCAGTCTTTTTTTAATTCACCCATAAAATTCTTTATTTTGGGATTTATCAAGGATGAAGAATTCAGCCAGGTTTGACCAGCCTCAGGTACTTGAGCCCAGTTCTGAGTCTGTGTATTTCACTCGAGTACTTTCACTCCATAGTACTTTAAACTTCCCACTTCAGTTTGCTCCAGACGCAGGGATATATTCTACTTTCCACTCCACTACATTTTGTTTGACAGTTTTTACTCACTGCTCAAAATATTTAACAATAAACACACATTAACAACAGCAGCGTGTGACATATTGCACGAAATAATCTCATTTTATCTCCATCATGCTATTATTTAATTTACAGCACCTGCTTTACTTGCTTGTCAGTGCATTTACTGTATGTACTTTAAATGCGATGAACGTTAATGTACTTGAAGCTTGATGAAAAGCAACAACATAAAAAGGGCTGCATATGAAGCATCGACAGGTGTCAGGCTTAAACATCTGTCCCCGTGCTTGAAAAGACCTTCTCTGTGACAGCCGGGGATCAGGTGAACTGGAAAACACCCCATTGTTCATGAACCGCCGTGTTCAGCGGGGCTGGATTATCCGCTCGGGCCTTGAGTGTGAACCAAACCCTGGGAGTCCAGAGGACTCACCCGTCCTGCAAAGCGGCGGTGATTAAAACAAGAGGAAAAGTTTTGAGTAAGTTGAGCACTGATCCGTTGCAGGGAAGTACTGGTTCAGTACCGTGTTGTCGTTATTACGCGCTTTATACGCACGTGGGCATCGTCACCATCTTAAGATAACTGTGACTTTTTGACAAAAACTTTTTTTTTTTTTTTGCCCAAATCAACTCTTTATTCAACATCAGTCTCAGACTTTTGTCTTTTCTGAAAAACCTGAATAAATGACAAAGTTGGGAGCATGGAATTGTCCAAGATGTCTTGGTATGCTGATGCTTGGTATGGCCTCAGTATATCAAGACATTTTGGATCATTCCATGCTCCCAACAGAAGAGGCGAAGCTGCTCTAGCTGCAAAGGATGGTCCGACGCCGTACTGAACCCTATGGATCAGGACTGGGATGTCACTTAAGTTCATATGCGAGTCAAGGCAGGTGAGCGGATACTTTTGGCCACATAGTGTACGTCTCCGATTTTTGTTTTTTCCGGCAAACTTGAAAAAATTACTTTTAAGGCGGTTACAGTTGCGTAAAAATAGACCGAAAACACGTGTCAGTGGCGAGGCGACAGATCGAGAGCCGCTTTTAGCCACCAGGGATGGTTCGGGGCGTGCGTGCCTTGCTCAAGGAGCACATCGGCAGCCCCCGCGGAGGTGAACCGGCGACTCTCCAGCCACACTTCGTGCATGTGTATCGGTCGAGTGGGACTCAAACCGGCAACCCTGCGGTCGCCCTCCGGTTCTTTCAGCTCCAACACAAATGACATTTCAAGCACCGCATGCGCCCTCCGTGTTCTTATAAGCAAGTACAAAATACAAGGTAGTTCCTACGTGCCAAAAACGTAGTGTTGCTTCGATATAGATGGTCTATTGTAATGTATAAATAAATGCATCATGAAAACAGCATTATTCTGTACTATATGACAATGAATGACGGTAAGAAGATTTAGTTTTGGATTATTTTGTGGACAAATACAGCAAACACATGCCAGCGCCTTGTTTTACTGCAATGGCTCACATGAAAAGTTAAGTTTATTTTTCTTTTTCCAAAGCGTTTACAACACCTCACGAACATCTTCACGTTGGTGTTGTCATGGTCGTGAGGATTCACGTTCGGCAGGTTAGCCGAGAATGAAGATAAGAATTAAGATAATTCCCGTCCGTTACTTCACACGTGAGAACACGAGAGTCGCTTCTCATCGGCACCAAGCGCCGCGATATCGGGACCCGTCCGGGGCCGAGGGGCCGCTTCGTGGCTCTTCATCGTCGCATATTTCTGATTCCACAGTCCAAGCCAAGACTTTCCCCCTCTGTGCATTGTGCTTTGTAAATAGTCTGACTGTCAGCTTGAGAGTATCTTCAGTTTTCAGACAGAGTTCATCGGTTAGAGTCCACAGGCCGGGGAGAGGACGAGCGAGGAGGAGTTTCTGGATATTTGGGAAAGACCCTCATAAACAACTCTTCGTCTCTTGACGTGCGGTCAGTGTCCGGTGTTACCGTCAGAAATGTTACGCTCAAACATCTGCAGCTACACACAGCACAAAAAAAAACAACACAAAAAAACATTGTTGAAGTCATGAAATCTGGAGTCTGGATCCAGCCTGTGTCTGGTTGGCATTGGTTTTCTCTACCTTGATTCTTTCTTTTTTCTTAAAAAAAGACTGCATCCTCACTGATTTGTGCCAAAACCCAAGAAAAGTGCATTTTTACTGAATATTATGCTTTGTTTTTTATTTTGTTTTTTTCCTCCAGGGTCATGAAAAAGCTTGGGAGTGCTCAACTTCATGGACATGGGTAAGAAAGAAATTCCTGACTTTACTTGTTTTCTCACCAACTTTGATGCCAAACTGTGTGTTTTAATGAATGTGAACTCCTCAGAAGGCCTGTCCGTGTGTGTGTGTGTGTGTGTGTGTGTGCGTGTGTGTGCGCGTGTGTGTGTGTGTGTGTGTGTGTGTGTGTGTGTGTGTGTTCAGCTACATTGAAATGAGCTGCATATTTGCCTGGTGCACTGCAGCTTCAGCAAATGAATGAGGTCCAAAATGACCTGAACCTAATAACACAATGACGCAGCAAATGTTAGCCAAGAAACATTTTCTTTGAGTCTGGGACACACAACCACAATCACCTTTAATTTACTGTAATTCAATGTAATTTAATATAATTTATTTCTTTTTTTATTTTATTTTTCTTTTAAATATATTTTAGCCGTTTTTTTAAATGAAATAACTGAATATTTGCTTTTGGATGTCTAGAATTTGTTAAATTAGCAATGCTGCTGTTTTTTTTCATTTTGCCCAAATTAGATTTGCGGGTCAATGTCAACTTCTACATAGATATAGATAAATAAATACCAACATACTGTATACTTTATGGTAAATGATACTATATAGTATTTAAATAGAGATAAATACTACTGAAATAATGTTTAGTTGTGTCGAGGTGAACCAAAATGGATCTTTCTTTTGCAATTGAATGTTCTGGCTGGTGACGGATTCCCACCAGCCTTTGTTTGTGTTTAAAGGTTGTTATCCAAGTAACCCTGAGCAAAATGAATTGCAGCACATTGCCTGTCAAAGATAAGTTGCTTTGAACGCTGTTTCAAACTTGCAAACAGAATTGCAAGAACATTTTTTTTTTTTTTTTTTTTTCCCAATTATGCGCAGATATCCTTACTGGACTGTGACGGAGGGAAACATAATGCCAGCGGCAGTCGCTGTACGTTTGTGTCAAAACAGCAGAAACAAACACTCCTCCCAGGACGAAGCTCGACTGGTTTCACTCAGAGAGCGGCGGCTGGAAATTGAAAATGACATTTTGTTTGGAAAGATGTATTGTGCGGGGTTTTGTATTTGGATATTGCATGCATGCTGGGAGAGGATGTCTGTTGGGCTCAACACACACGGCGCTGGATGGTTTAATTATCCCCTGCTGAGAAATTAAGATGTATTGGGGATCAAGGTTTGCTGTTTTTGTTCTCAGATTTGGGAACGACAGACAGATTCAACACTGGTTTCAAGGTGGATTACAATTTTTCCGTTGAGGAACGAATTCGGTTGAGGGGGATTTAATCCTTGATTAGGTCAAGATTTGATTTGATTTTTCCATTTTTATTTCATCGCAATCATGTAAAGTGCGAGAAGGACACCTCGGCTTCAAAGAACTGAAGGAGAAGAAAAAAAAAGTAGACACAATGTCCCGAAAAACATCGAAATCCGAGCTACGCTGCGGGCTTCAAAAACGCGAGAGCGGGGTGTCGAACTCATTTTCACCGAGGGCCACATCAGCTGAACGTTCGTCCTCAAAGGGCCACAGGGAACGATAACCGAAGAAATGAAACCAAACCTAATGTAAAATAAATGTGACCAAATGTAATGTCAAATAAATGTCACTACTCCCTCATGTTAGATAACTCTGGATGTATTACTCATTCAAATCCCAAATGTTACGAATGCATTTGGATAGATGGAAAAAAATTATGTTTACTAGTTACTCAGTGACAACATAAACCCGTTTATGTTGTCAGGTTAAGAAACCCACATTACTCCGGTCGTCAATGATCGAACTGTCCAAGTGAATGAAGAAAAATAGCCATTTGCATCAACCATTCTGTTCCTGGACATTTAGGGTTTAAAAATGGGATCATCAAATGGCATTGATGAGGATCCACCGCAATCTGACGGCGGGATGCCGTCACTTCGTGGGGAACAAGGCCGTCATGAATCCCGGGAAATGTAGTTTATGGTCAATGCAGGCGTTTGATTTATTTATTTGGAGACAATCGGGCTTTTTAGGACGTTCTCTTGGGCCACGTAAAACGACGTGGCGGGCCACATTTGGCCCGCGGGCCTTGAGTTTGACACGTTTGCGCTCGACCATGTACGCCTCATCAGGTCGAAATCGGTCGATGTGAAACTATGGGATAACGCTGCGAGAGCCAAGAAAGCATCAGCAGCGTGACTTTGCAGGTTTATTTATGAATTTATTTATTTATGCCCCGAGGGTTTCTGAGTTTTAAAAGTCATGAGAATTATGATCGCGTTTCAAAACAGAGCCGAGCGATTGTTATTTTATACCGTATCATTTACATCTTTGCTTTTGAACTTCTGAACTTTAATCCTCTGCAAAAACAGGTCAAAAAAAAAAAAAGATCTAACTTGACATTGGCTTATTTTACTTCCTCTCGCTATAACCCGAAAGATCGGTTTGGACCGCAATGCGAGCCTGTTGATGTTTTTTCACTGGTCTATTACCGATATTCAGCTAGTCACCAAGTATCCCTTGCATCGTGAGAAGTTTGAGTCCGAAATAATGCAAGTGCAGTGTACGAGCTGCTGCCTATTCATCAGCGGTTCTTGTATTTCACGCCACGTCTTTATTATTTTAACTTATAAATCAAGAATTTAAAAAAAAAAAAAAAAAAAAATTGATTTAGAATTACATTGTCTTTGAAAATGTGCCTACAGCTTTTTTCCTGTCTGCTACTCGTCCCAAGGCTTGGGCAAAACAATTAGCTGGCATGATTGCGAATACCAAGACAACGGAAGATAATATCTCTAATGAATGAACTACTTTGTTAGAAAGAAAAGCAAAACTGGCTCAGACAGGCGATGTTCGGGAGTGACAGAGCTTATTCATCATGATTAGTGACTGTGCAGCAATTCACGGGCTGCCAACAGATCCACATAAAAGATACGGGCAGGACGGATTCCTCATCCTGTCTGCTGTATCTGGCCCGGATCGCCGCGTTTGTGACACAAAGTGTGGACAGAGGCGGGCCAGGTCGAGGCGTCCCAGGCGCCACCCCGCTCGCGGGGACGGATTCCCGTGTCATGCTCCATTTGCTGAAGGGTTATGATTTGGCAGGCTGTCAGGACAGCAAGAGGGTTGCTGGCACTGGACTCCGCGCTTACTAACCACAACTCTGCCAGCTCTCAGCCCGGTCCTTCACTCAGTTAGATATTACCCTGGCACTGGTAGAGCCACGCCAACAGACCATGGAACTCATACGTCTCCAGAAAAGATGGTTGATGCGAGACGGCAGGGAATGTGATAAAACACGGAGAAAGTCATTCTTGAAATATCTTGACATGTCAACCCGATATGTCGATCAAAGTTCCATAATGAACCCCGCGGGCGATGGGAAATAGATTCCGACAAGTAGAGGCTTATGTATGCTCGCGTTATGCACGGGGACAGGCAGGTCCCTTTCAAAGAGTCAACAAATGTCCTTTACGTTGCCATGGTTGTTTCACAATATGTCCACCAGGGGGGCGGTGCAGAGTTCTGAGATAGCCTCCGAATCTCGAGTCAGACAACAGAAAGAGACTGACAAAGAGGCCTTGCAGTCGACTGCAGTGGTCCGTGAGGCCATTGAATACCTTGCGGCATGAGTGGACGGGGAATTCCTCTCCGTGGTCATACCGATGCCTCGCTTTCTTCTTCTTGTCCGTTCCCTCTGCTGGTGGAGCATACCGCGCAACACCGCCTCCCCTACGACGTCCGGCGGTACTGCTCCTTTTGCCGAGAATTGCTCGTCCTGAAAAGCACAGAACATCGCACAAATTCAACACTGAGGATGGAGGAAGGCTCTTTCTGTGTGCGTATGCTCGTTCAACATTGAGCATAAAACACGCTTAGGAAACTGACATCCATAATGGACAACCTGGACCACCTCCTCCATCTGACACCGGATAGACCGCGGAGCAGCTTCTCGGGCAGACTGTTGCAGCTCCGCTGTCCAACGGAGAGGTGCAGGAAATCTTTCCTACCTCATGCCATAACCATACAAAACAACTCACTGTGATCAGTTACTGCAAAAAACAAACAAAAAAAAAAACTTGCCACTTTGCTCATAATTTTTTCCTTCATTTTTTTTTTAAATTCTTAATTACTTTTCAAAATTTTCCTCAGGTTATACTTTATTCTTCTGCACTTCAGCATTTATTTTATTTTACTTTATATATCTACATTATTTTCAGCTTGTCACTGTCTTGTCCTTGCATGTCGTGATGCTGCTGCGAAACAATTTCCCAACCATGTGACCATTAAAGTACACGTCATCTCATCATCATCTCAAATGAGTTGTGGACGAGCCGTTGAGATGTAGGTACTCTGAGTACACTGTGCCTTCTGTCCTATCAAGTTGCAAGCTCACAGTTAAAGATATATGATTATAAAATTCACAAAAATCTTAGCTGTTTCCTCTTGATTTTAGTGTATTTTAGCTTACTGACATCACCATGGAGAACTTTAAAACTTCAAGAATCAGCACAGACCAAACTTCCAAGACTCAAGAAAGCATTGGGAAGATGTGTGGAACAGATGAGCAGTGATCATAGGAGAAGTCCAGTGATGCAGAGGATCCGTATTGCCCGGGCATCGCCCTACACGCAATGTTTAGCCAAAAGATGGACTAAATTCCTGATTTCTAGGAAGTCTACCCATAGCGGACGATTGGCCAAAAGTACTGATCATGGTCGCACGAAAGCAGGCGCTTAGCGCAGGACAGTCGGGGGTTTACCACCAACATACCAGGTGTAGATGTCTAAGGATGCACCGGAGACATTTCAGCACATAACTACTGATTGTTGGATGGAGGCAGGAAAAGCGCTAATGGAATGCAATAACCAAGTGGCGGTTCTGGTGTACAGGAAGTCCTGCATTGAGTACGAGGCTGGAAGTCCGAAGGTCAGAGTGGATGAGACCTCCTGAGGCGGTTGACAGAGCTAAGATCCTGTGGAATTTCCACATCCAGAGTCTCAACCAATCAGACGCTGTGCTGATCGACGATGACGCTGGCGCTAAAGGCAACCGAGGTACCGGTGGCGATCGGAGCACTGGGGGCTGTCGGTGGCTCTCAAGATCTTTGCCTAACATAGCAAAACACACGGACTCCCGGAAACTGCCAAGACACAGCACAGAATCCGGGAACTCCCGGGTGTGAATACTTGCATGCTTTTTATACTGCAGCCCAAGATATGTGAAGGGAGGACCCAGTGAAGCAATACCGCAAAGATAATAATGGAGCCGATATTCCCCGGCTCGCATTTATAGAGCAGGCGCAGTGATAACATCAACATTGTGGCCCGGCGGTATTGTTAGCCGACTATATCAGGGGTCGCATGCGGCTCTTTAGCGCCACCCCAGCGGCTCCCTGGAGCCAAAAAATGAATGAAAATGGATGTGGGGATGTATTTTTTGTTTAAAATGGTTTCTGTAGGAGGACAAACATTGTTTCACGTTTTCCAATGCTGTAAAAATGTGCATAATAAATATTAAATTTCAACATTTCTGTCGACGAAGATTTGCGTCATAGCCCGCGCCACACGTCTCAGCGCGGCGCCGTGCCGGGCAGGTGGCTGTCTTAAACAAAGCGGCTGGTGTGGCAAAGATCCCAAAGGGAAAAAGAGAAAGATAGCTGATGAGAACAGAGGATTCAAGGAAGAACGGACCCAATCATTTGCTTTCATTGCCAATGCGGAAGGATCGCTTGCATGCTTGCTTTGGAATGAGAAGTTGTCAAACGACAAAGAGTCATTTGGAAAGACATTTCCAGGGAAGGCGTGCTGGATCTGCAGCCGACTACCCGGTTGGGAGTGAGAGAAAAAGTGCGATTGCAGTACTTCTGGAGAAATTAGAGGAGCCCAAAGGTCCATTCAAGAGGTGGACTGCATCTCCAACTCCACTGCTGCTTCAAGTTCTGTTGCAACCTGAGATATTAAAGCGTGGAAAACCGTTTACGGATGGTGACGACATGAAGGATTCATTCATCGAAATACCAGAACACCTTTTTTCAGACTTCAAAAACAAAACTACTACTTAGTCATGCTGACAGTAGGCTAATGTAGCTAATATACACTTACAGCCGGTGTTGCCTTCATATAAGACTTATATAAAGCTTGGAATTTCTTGCGGCTCCAGACAGATTTTTGTTTTGCTCCCCCCTAAGTTGTCCGCTTATTTTTTCCAGTCAAATAAGTTTTTGTGCATGGATGCAACACTTTTTGCATTTAACTGCGATTCCTTTAGGTTTCATCAGCCCCGGGAAAGTGAGCAGGAAGAGGTGGCGCGCAGTTTCTGGGCTAACATATTAAAGGAATAATTGGGATCAGATCAGGACACGGCTATGTGAGTTGGCCAAAATCCACTTTGTGTCACACAGACGCTAATGAGTGGCATGTGGCAGCACAGGCGTTGGTTACCTGTTCGCTTCTGGCGGCGTCTTTTCGGGTGTAGGACAAGACAATGGCGTACAAAGCTTCCCCCTTTAACTTAAAACAAATTGAATTATTCCACGTCCTCGGAGGGGGATCTCAGTATTATGTAAAGAAAATGCATGTCATTTTTAGCTTCACGAGGCACACAAATAGATTCTTATTTAGATTAATTCACGAGTGCGGAGTGAAAGAATGAAGGAGAGTAGGACAATTAACAATGCTTAAGCAGAGGTTAATTGCTTTCCAGAGTGAAACATGGTTTGCGTTCCTACTATTTAAAGAACGCGTGATACTCGATCCCGAGACGACCGTTTCACGGCGAAACGGTTGGAATTGATTAGCACTGATCTCGGGGTCAATCGTCTTTGTCGTCGCAAAATCCACGCTTTTTATTTTTTTCTCCCGGGCATTTTACGTCTCTGTTAATACACGGAATTTAAAGCTGTGCTTCACAAGGATACTGGAAATTCCGTCGGAGGCCTTAAAAGTCCAGACCGTTGGCTTTAGCCGTTAGTCTCCTCGGGCCCGGCGGATTTGCGGATGGCAGCACGGACTGAGAATCCTTTTTATCAAAACACTAATTTCCATCAAGCTCCTCTAGCTAGACTGCAGCTGTTTGTTTTAGAGGAAGGAGCAGAAAGCGTTGCTCCACGAGTGCTGAACTCTTGATGGTTGGCTGAGTTAACAAATGTGTTTTTAGATGGCAGGAGACACTTCAGATAAACCTGGCCTTGTTGCCTAAGGTATACAGAAAGCAGCCTGGTTTATGTCCCGTTCAGCGAGTGCCTAGTTCGGTAATGGCAACACGGAGGAAGTGCTTGGTCATGTTTACATACCCTGGTGACAAACGGTGAAGAAGCGTACGTGGGAACATTACTGGGATTAAGAGGATGTAATGAGCCGTCCTCTGCCAGGGACTATTCGCTGGGTTAAGCCTTCGGAAGTCAAAGAGACTTTTGATACATGAGTAATTTGATAATGGGGTGAAAGTTCCTTTTCTCGGTATGTCTCCCCCCCCCCCCGAAATCCCAACTTATTTCCTTTCCCCGTAGCCCGAACACAAGAAGGGACCAAGAGGTCAAGGGTCATTCACGGAAAAGACACGAAAGAGGAGGCACCAAAGGAAAGGGAAGACCGAGCCGACCGTCGTTTCGTGGATTTCGAACCTTCTCGCGGGAACGCGTCACCGTAAACAGCACTAGATTTGCTTATGGGCGATGAGGGCGATGAGGGCGATAAGCGCGCTGTTTTGTTTTGTTTTGACCCGAAGTCTCAGGAATGACCGGGAAACTCCGGTCATTAGAGACAACACCAACTTCAAACAAACTTTAACTAGATTAGTCATTTATGAGATTTTCCAACCGCGCTGCCGCAACTGTTATATTCTGGGGTCAATGATACGGAGCGTCTTTAAGTACACGGTCCTCCAAACAAGGGAAGGACAACAGCGAAACAGAGGAGGAAGCAGTTGGAGGTCTGTGCCCGACCCCACCCGCGGCATTTGCCGAACAAGGTTCTTTGTCTGCGAGGCTTCACGGAATGGCAACCCGGAGGAAGCGCTTGGTTGTGTTTACATTCCCAGGTGACAAACGGCGAAAAAAAGAGGTACGAGGGAGCATTACGCAGATTAATAGGCCCACATTAGCGCGGCCCGGAAATCCGCTTCGGCCGAGATATGGATCACGTTTCAAGCTGATTAAAGCGCGAATAAAAAATTCAAAACGGAAGCGGGATCTTAGCGTTATTCTTTTGGGAATGACTAAACTCTGCCAGGAGACCAAAATAAAAAGACTGCTGTTTTATTGCTTGTTTTTTAATATATATATATATACATATATGTATATATATATATATATATATATTGTTTTTCTTTTTTTCCAGGTTTCAAGATCTCATAAAAAAAAGGATGGATCGGGCAACTTTTTCATTTTTCTGTCAGCGGTGGAACAAGTTCAGTCTCGCAGCCATCAGCAGCGTGTTTGTCTGCAACAGTCCGGACCTGCCAGTTTTCATTACTTCACCTGGATGAAACAGTCCGTCATTCCCGGAGCTGCTTACTTATCGCTACTTCCTCTCCAACGCACATCTTTTCAGGTAACAGTCGTTTTTATTTTTCCCTCTGACAGTTTGAAATGATGATGAATAAGTCTTTGGCCTGAGTCGGGCTGCAAACCCAGCAGGTCATGCTGGCAGGTAAAGACCTCGACCCAAACCGCAACGCAATTTACTTTTTATTTCATGACGGCAAATGTCTGTCATTAGCACATCTGTTTTTCCTTCCTTTTTGCTGCAAAGTGGTCACGGGAGGGCAGATTTTGACAAGATGAAATAAGAAAAACAAAAAAAAAAAGGCTCTTTCCTCAATTAAAACGAGAAATCGTGGCGTTTCCCCTCCACGGCCCCCTGACTGGCAGCTGCGTGTTGATCTGGGCAAGCAGCTGAAGTTTCCACAGTAAATCACAGCAGCATCGCTCCGGCCAGACGTTCTCATCACCTCCGAGGTGACAAAACAACCGATCATGCTAGAACTCGCAGTGCCCTGGGAAGAGCGAACAGTGCAAAGTTGTGGAGGAGTGCCAGGAGAGACACTGAAAGCTACGCCGTCGGTCCGCGGAGGCCGCGGAGGACGCTCGGCGCGCGAAGACGTCAACCTATCGGGAATTTGGGAAGTGCAGGAGGGGTGGCTGGGGAGGCAGAAGAAGGGCATTTCGTCTTTGGGAGAAGCAGGGAGAGACGCCATGGTCGCTTCGAATCGGAGGCCTCACGTGCTGCCGCGAGGCAGGTCAAAGCCAGACTCACACGATCCTGACCACCAGGTTGATGTTTTGTTTTTTTTTTCCTTCCAACAACTGAGGAACCAATGGCAATGGCAAGTTGTGGTTCGCTGTCAAGGATCAGCAACAGAAATGACATACAGTAGTTGAAAATACCATTTGACACAGCAACCGGACTTTTGGGAATCCAAATCCACTCTGTCATGTTTCATTATTGCTACTGATGAGATTGCCTGCATCATATCGGATCTATTTGATCTTATTCTACCTTATATAATTTAATTATATTTAATTTAATTTAATTTTATTTTATTTTATTTAATCTACTTGTAATTCAAGAAAAGGATGGCACCAAAGATTAAAAATAAAATAAAAATTCCACTGTAGAGTAAGAAGCCTCCTGCATCCAGTGGCTGAGCTGTCACAGACATTAACAGTATGTTATATTTGACGTGTCATCTAAAAAGTCCAATAAGATGTGTGGTACAGTCAAAACACCGGTCATTCTTGTAATTATGCCGAAAAAGAAATAATTACATTAAAAAAAATGTTTATCTATTTATTTTCAATTATTTATCTATTTGTTCATTTGCTTTATTTTATGTTTTCAGGTTCATGTTTCAGACCATTTCTTCATGTTAACAAAATATCAATGTAAAATTTACAAGGAACGATTTGCGAATTTGACCATTTTTTTTTTTTTTTTTTTTTTTACAAGGGCCAAAAAAATTTTTACAAACAAATTTAAATCCTAAATGCATAAAAGTGACCCCCCCCCCCCTTTTTTAAAATCCAACCACAAATTTTTTTCAGAAAATT
>CAAKHD010013739.1:87414-111267 GCA_901007705.1 Fistularia tabacaria | reverse complement strand
TGAACCTTGTGGACAGCCTTCCCAGAAGAGCTGAAGCTGTTCTAGCTGCAAAGGGTGGACCCACGTCATGCTGAACCCTGAGGATTAGGAATGGGATGTCACTTAAGTTCAGTCAAGGCAGGTGAGTGAAAACTTTTGGCCATAGAGTGTATTTTGATAATCATCTGAGGAAGAATATTTTTCTTCAAAACATCATGCGAATAAATTCTTGAATAAATTATCTTCATTTTTCGAGCGCTCTTGGTGTGCGGATTTTTGGTTTCAAAGCAGCACACACACATTGAACAACTTTGCAACTGGCCTGGTATACTTAGTATATGTAAGTATAGCTCTGAAAGAAGTAAATTCATTCAAGCATGATAGGTCCAGTCAAAGTCAGCTTTATTGTCAATTTCTACGCATGCGCTGGACAAACAGAGGAATCGGAGAAAACGTTTCTCACGATCCCATGGTGACATGAAATTATTCATCGTCTGCCGATTATCCTGCACTCAGATTATCCTGAACTTTGGCTAGGACTGCCGCCCTAAAAAATCCAGTAAATCTATATTTGATTTCTTCTGCCTGCAAACTGCCTTTTTCTTCATGTGACATCAAGAGTGCTTGGATGCTAACACAGGATCTTGGCAAATGAGGTTCGCTATGATTTACTTATGAGGCCACGCCTTTTAAACCACATAGACAGATAACATCATCTCGCATAAAACGGCTTAGAGGACTTTTTGATCAGAGCAACATCGTTTTTCTGAATGCAGAAAAAAAACACAAATGTTTGCGGATGACGTTGTGATGTGTAGTGAGAGCAGGGAACAGGTGGAGGAACATCCAGAGAGGTGGAGGTTTGCTCTGGAATGGAGAGGAATGAAGGTCAGTCGCAGCAACACAGTGTATATATGTGTGTGAAGTGGAAGTGGCTACAGGGAGTGGAGATGAAGGTGGAGAATTTCAAGTACTTCGGGTCAACAGTCCGGAGCAGTGGAGAGTGTGCAAAAGTGGGGAGGAGGCAAGTTCAAGCAGGTTGGAAGGGGTGGAGAAAAGTGTTGGGGGTGATATTCAACTGAAGAATATTAGCCAGAGCGAGAAGAATGAGGTACAAGACAGTGGTGCGACCAGCGATGCTTTATGGTTTGGAGACATTTGCATTGAAGAAACAGAGCCGGAGGTGGCAGAGATGAGGATGTTGAGGATGGACAGGATCAGGAAGGAGTCTATCAGAGGGACAAAACATGGTAGATGTTTCAGGTCAGAGACACCAGTCTGAGATGCTTGGGTCTTGAGGAGGGATAGTCAATATATTGGTAGAAGGACTGGAGCTGCCTTGCAGGAGGTCTAGAGGAAGACCAGAGAAGATTTATGGAGGTAGTGAGAGACGACAAGAAGGTAGTTGGTGTGAGAGAGGAGGATCCAGAGAATAGGGTTAGATGGAGAAGGTTGACTGGCTGTGGTGACCCCTGGAGGGAAGAGCCCAAAGGAAAGGAAGAAGAAGCTCATAAAAAAACACGACGCTGTGTCATTCTGACGGACTTGTGGGGAACAAAATGTGCGCAACCCATGGTCACTGCATGACTGTTCCCGCTCACAAACAGTTTACCTCAGTGGTGTATCGAGACGAATCATCAGCGCTACAAAAGGCTGGAAACTTTTTTCCCCCACGTCAACACGTCTTCTGTCCGAGTGTAAAACCCGATGCAGGCGTCGGGTTGGACAATGGTGCGGGAAAAAAAAAAAAAAAGAAAGAAAAAGGGATACAGAGCTCTAACAGTAGCCTGCTTGTCTTCCTCTGTGTTTACATGCCGGCTTCCTGTGTCCCAGTTAATCAGCTGGATCCCGGAGTCTGTCTGGCACATCGCTGGAAAGGACTAGACTAAACTCCCGGCGGAGCGAGTCGCCGTGTTGTTCAGAATCACAGGCGTGCAAAAACAAACTACCGTGGTAAATTATACACCTGGCCAGGCCTGCGACTCATTATCCGCAGATAGGAAAGACAACTCACAGCCTTGTCGCATTTTTTTTTTAAATCCTGTCTTTATTTTCTTTCCAACTCGTCCGTCACCTCATCCTGTGAATGCCTCCCTTTTTTTTTTTTTTTTTTTTTTAATATAATCTCCGGCATCTCTTTCGCGCCGTCCCATCTTTAATTTAGTCTTCTCCACTGTTCTCCCCCCGCGCTGATTCGTCAGGCAGATTGAAAAATAATGGCCCCCGTTGATCCCGGCTTTGGGAAGAGGCGATTTGTCTTGCAGATTCCACAGCTGATTATTTAGCAAGGAGGAGGAGGAGGAGAAGGTCAAGGCGTGTGTCGACATGTCTGCCTGCTCCGAACGCTGCAGTGTGTATTTTTGTTTGCATTTGTCTCCTCCTTTTTGCACCATTGTTTGTATCTTGATAAGGATCTTCCATCATTCCAGTCTTTGTTTATTTGAGATGAAGGCTTCCTGTGCATGAGGGGGGCAACTTTTTTTTTTTTGTTTTTTGTCTATACGTGACGCCCATGCAAGCTGTTTACCGTTCAGAAGTTGAAGTCGGACTTCAACTTCAAGCTTCATTATTGCAAAAAAAAAGCATTAAATGAAACAGGTTTTTACATTCAAATATTTGACATACATCATGAGCCTTTTCTTACTTATTATTTGTGTTTTAATGGTGAAAATGTCACTAGATTGACCCTTAACATATTTTTAGGAGCAATAAAAAATGTCTCTTCATGCATTTTTTTAAATGTTGTGTTTGTTTTTAGGCTTTGAAATATTTACGGTGATGCTGTACAGGATGGTTGTTTATTTCACTTTTTCTGACTTGGAGCTGTGCATCACTTGGAGCTCGTGTCCGAATCGACAGACAGATCATCACTATGGTAGAGAAGAGGACGAACGAAAACAAATGTTACCCATGTCATCATTCTTAAACAAGTGACAACATTTTTTTAAAAGTTTATTTAAAAATGACAAACAATTTATGGCAAATTTAGGGCATTTTCTTTGTAAAAAAAAAAAAAATCAATTCATTGGAATTGAAGAATAAAAGTGTGATACGTAGACACATGGCCTTGAAATGGTCATGAAAGACACATGAACTTAATTGAGGGGGCGGAGCCAATCACAGCTAGCATAGTGCGAGGGGCTGGGTTCACCCCAGGCCACATGGAGAGACACACGACCATTCACTCATCTGACCAGCCAAGGCTCTCCGTCATCACAACTAACAAACTAAAGATACTTATTTAAAAGAACATGTGGATTATACAATATCACCTTTTTAACCAAAGCTTTTGTTTTTTGTATTTTCCATTGGCAATAGCTGGTAACGCAGCACAGCGTTTACATGAAGTGACTTTGACATACATATATCGTGATTATATTCCATTTATGTATTCGGTACTTTAATTTTTTTTAATCAACGTTTCATTTGTACATCTTTAGTTTCCAATTTCTGCCCATTTACGTGAATCAATCCAAAGAAGCTGAAGCCTGTTCGATACTTGCCGGGACTCATTTCATCAGCTGATGGATTTCCACCTACTAACCCTCACTGAAAGTTACTATGTGCTAATATTAGCATCAAACTCTACTCGCTTTTAGTCCTCGGTAGTAAATGTTAGCATCATAGATTATGGATTTATGACAGGTAGGATTGTGAGACCCAATAGCAGAACGACAGACGGCAGAATAGTGTTCGGCTATGTCTTTTGTCTCTTGTCCAGGGGACCAGTCAGACGAAAGGAGCAGACGAAGCAGGTGAGATCAGCCAAAGAAACGCTTGAAAGTCACACGCAACAAAAAATGGCAATCATAATGGCACTGTTGACGGCAATGATGATGGCAACCACGATGGCAACTTGACAACCACCATGATGGCAACCATGATGGCACTGTTGACAGCAATGATGACAGCAACCCTGAGGGCAACTATGATGGCAACCATGATGGCAACCACGATGGCACTGTTGACAGCAATGATGACGGCAACCCTGAGGGCAACTATGATGGCAACCATGATGGCAACCACGATGGCACTGTTGACAGCAATGATGACGGCAACCCTGACGGCAACCATGATGGAAACCATGATGGAAACCACTATGGCATTGATGACAATCTGGCAACCGGTTGAGGGTGAGGCTGGTGTTCGACACCAGGAGAGCCAAACTGTCCAAGCGACCAATCAGACGAAGGGAGCAGACGAAGGAGGCCAATGGGTGACAGAAGAGGTCAGAACAAGGAGATCGGGCAAAAGAAACGCTGGACAGTCTCACGTAACAAAAGAGGACAATGATTACGGCAACCGTGACGGCAGTCATGATGGCACTGTTAATGGCAACCATGACGGCAACCATGACAGCAGCCATGATGGCAGCCATGATGGCAAAAGATCAGGCCAAAGAAACACTGGACAGTCTCACGTAACAAAAGATGGCAATCATGATGGCACTGTTGACAGCAACCATGACAGCAGCTGTGATGGCAAAAGATCGGGCAGAAGAAACGCTGGAAAGTCTCACGTAACAAAAGATGGCAACCATGACGGCACTTTTGACGGCAATCTGGCAACCAGGGTGAGCGTGAGGCTGGTGTCTTTTTACTTGCCTGGATGGCTGAGAATCAGGAGAGCGGAGAAGCAAGGGGACGCAGAGGAGCGGAAAAAAAACGGGTCCAGGTGAGCGAATCTGCAGACCGTGACGGGTTTGCGAGGTGGGGAAGGAGAGAGGGAACCGTCCTCGGGTTCGGGACAAGATGTCCCTGAACTGGAGCGGCTTTTAGAAGAAAAAAAAAAAGAAGTGCAGTGTTGTCACAGCAACAAGACTTGTTCTGTTTCTTTTAACATGTAGATTGATTTTGGATTGCATGAATATCACGACGACGCATGCTCTCTGGGAATAACACGATTTAAAGTGCAAACGTTTGAGTTCTTACAATTGCAAGATCTTTTTTCAAAGTGAACTTTAATTAATCAAAATGTATTAAATAAATTCAATTTGTAATTTTTTTCAGTGAGAAATCAGGAACAGCCATCTCACGACACCATTCAATGAGAAAAGCAACAATGGGATAATGGGAGTAATTCGGTAAATGTTAGCTTCCAGCTAACGTAGCAACTGATCCTTACAAAGTGTTAATTATTTTAGAGCTCAAGAAGCCTCTGGGATGAGGAGCTGAAAAGTCCTCAAGCGAAGACAGTCAAGTCCAGTTGCCACGACAACGACATTTTGACAAGAATATGTTAATTGTAAGTTCTCACAATTAATACGTGACGCTTCCGGAAACTATTTGAATGTCAGATATGGAAAAGAGTTCTTTGTGAATCTCGTAAGGATGACTAGTGATTTATTTTTTTATTTTTTTTTATCAAAACAAAGAAATGGAAATGAATTAGATATATAAGATATGTTTAATGACCCCAGTATTTCTTTGACTGTTGAACTGCTCCTGGGCAAAACACCATCCAGAAGTTTCTGAATTCCGCCTGTCGTTTAAAGGCCAACACAAATATACAAAGTGAATTGTCTGAACCAACATGTTAGTGACAATGATGTCCATTAGAGGCTCTTGAGGATTTAAATCCTCCCCCAGTTGATCCTGAAATCCACTTTACTTTCAGCGCAGGTATGTGCAGTGTGTGGTCTTAAGTGTGTGTGTGTGGTGTTTACTTGCCCTCTCCACTGGTTCCTCAAGGGCTGTTGCCTGAGAGAGAGGAGCAGCGGAGGGAAAAACGAAGAACCGCTGACGGAAGGTTTTCTTCTCTTGACCTCTTCAAGGCAATCAACGGAGACTTTTTGTTGCTACTTTTCATTTAGCCCTCCGCTGCTTTTTGGACTTCTTTTTTCACCCAATTGTCCAAAATACTTCACAGAACAGCCATTTATTGGCTAATTATTGCATCGAACAAACAGACCTGAACCTAATCCCGAGTCTGTCCAGTCACAGATAAGGATTTTTGTGTCTTATCACACTATGGGAGATAAAATAACCCAAAAGGATTTGCATGTGAACTGAGCCCCAGCAAAGGGGTTAATGTCACTTTTATTTTATTTCTTTTATTTTCATAACTTCGTCATTTGTGTAAATGTCTGCAGTGTCCCTTAATATATATATATATATATATATAAATATAAATCAATGTTATTATTATTATATTTTTATTATTATCATCGATGCAAAGGTAATATTCAGAATTAAACTTGAAAGGATAATAACAGTTTTCAATGATTGAAAACGATTGATTTATCGATTGTCATCGATTGATTGATCAATGATTGATTCATTGTATATTTTATCTGACATCTCTTAAATTACCATCAGCGCATTCACAGCCACCAAATATCATATCACAAAAGAAAATGATGAGGGTGTTTAAATTCACCCAAAACCTGAGGGAAAAAAAAGGAGCACCAAGTAAGATGATTTTGTCCAATGACAGCGGTTTCTCTCGAGGGTGCAGGCAGGGAAAGGAAAAGTTTAAATTGAATTTGCTGTAATGCTCATTTAGTATTTTTTATGATTTTACATGAATGTTACCAAATTCCTCAATCCAGCCTTGTCTTTGCATTAAATTCATGGAATATTGTGGAATTAATCCCTTTTTTTTTCTATTGAGGGCTTTATATAGGAGAATCTAGATAATAGATAATAGATAATAATACTAGAATACTACGTCACGGCAGCACAACAATAACAATAAATATGAATATAAATATAAATAAAAGAGACAATCTAAAGGACGAAGACAACAACAAGGATAGAAATAGGGAGCAGAGTGACTGCTCTTAATGTGACTACTTTAAAAAAATCTAGGCATTTCGTAAGTTTAATATAATATTGACTTATCGCTGGGTCGTGAAAGATAAGTTGCTTGCTTGGGTCGTTTCCTAAAAACGGCTCTATCGGAGTCCTCGGAAATCAAACAGTGATTCGACCGTTTCCATCTTTGAGACCGCTTAGATGGGCAGGGAGTTAAAAGTGGGGAAACAACGGCGCTCTCTCGCTATTCACCAAATCGAAGGGTCTCTAAATATCACATCGGATAAGAAAGGATAGCACTTTATGGATCCTCATTGGGGGAATTCCACTGTCACAGCAGCGCAAAGATAACAATATCCAAAAATATAAATATATAGAAATATGAATATCAGAGACAATTAAGAGGGCAAAGACAACAGCAAGGATAAGAATAGAAAGCAGAGTGCAATGACAGGGATGAAAATATTGTAAACAAAAACACAACAAGGACAAAATGATAACGCCGAGGATAAAACCAGCTGAAAATAAAGATCGATAGGATGAGGACATTATCGTCACATGATGATTGATTGGAAATGTGCTGAAAATTCTTAAACTGTCTTTTCCTTTCGACACAACGGACAACCTTAAAAGGCACGACACGACGCAACAATACGACAAAAGCCGCATCTCTGGGTTAGAGATATAGGACAGAAAAAAATATAAGACAAAAAATATAGAATACCATCTAAAAGAATGAAAAGATAAATATGTCCAAAGGAAACACGTTTTTTTTTTCTGCTGTCCTGCTACTTTGCACTGTCACTGAGAAATCCATCGCGCTGCTCTTGCATCATTTGCCATCACGGTTTTCCTCACTGACCTTGACGACAAACTGCACAAAAAAACACAACCTCTGCTGCCGCTCTCTCATGCCATCAAATGTCTGTCATCTTTTCAACTTGCCAGAACTTTATATCCGCATCCATTTTATGTCAGTCCGATCTCTATTTTCATCCTTACTGTTGTCTTTGTCCGTTTAATGGTCTCTTTTATCTATTGTTTTATTTTATTTATTGTCTCTTCTATCTCTATTTATATTCATATTTTTAACCCTAACCCTAACCCTTACATATATTCACCCTTTTATTTATTGACGTTCACAATTTGACGCTGTGACCCCATCTGCCCTCCGGTTGCCCCGGGGACGAGTTTCTTTCTGATTGTAATTCTGATTCTGATATGTATTGTTATTTTTAAGCCGCTGTGACGAATGAATTTCCCCTATGAGGATCAATAAAGTATTATTATCTTATGGTATCTTTAGTTTAATGTTTACTGTTAAATGTAACAGTGCACTTTACTGTTAATTTGCATTCTATCATTATTTTGTTAATTTCATGTCACCGTGGGATTGTGGGAGAGGTCTTCTTCTCCATTCCTCGGTACATCCAGTGCATGCGGAGAAATTGACGCTCCGGCTGACTCTGACTTCAAGCGTGAAGTTGTGTATTACACAGGCAAAGGCGTGCACTCGCAGCTCCGCTCTTTTTACAGATGCAAATGCAAATGCGCACCGCGCGCACGTAAAAGTTTGCACGCGTGCGCGCGCGCGCGCGCTATCTAGCCCGCCGGGTCCACGCACAGCTCTCTGTGTCCATGCCCGTGGCGCTACTTGCATCCTGTTTATCTTCCAGCAGAACCTGTTGCGAGCGGCCCACTAATTACCATGGGATGGTGCCAGGCACTCCAGTGACAGATGTTTCAGCTGGATGGCGGCTAATGAACTTTGGCTGGAAAATATCCATTGGACGACCCTCTTGAGGCTCCCCGGATTCATTCCGACTGCATTCGTGCCAAAGGCCGCTGGATCCACATTATCAGGCTGCGCAGATCCCTGGTCAAATTGAGTGTTTCGCCATGCAACGAAGCTGAAGGCTCCTTACTCAGATGATTAATGTGCAATCGACACATTTTTAATTCAGCCCAAGCAATATTGTGTTCAATTGCCTCGACATTGTTGTTTTTCACGATTTGCTGTTAATACCCCTTTGGCAGTTGAGCATTTAATGTCATTCATCCACGGCCGGACGGCAGAACGGTGATTCAATTTCAAGTTGTTGCGGGAAACAATGACGAACTCGGACGCAATATTTTTTAATTGCAGTTTTTAATTTAATTCATCAGTGCGTGGTGAAACGTGCTGAGTTTGTGGATTTGAGTATTTTGGATCTTCTATGCTCGCTCAAACCTGTCTTTGTAACGAGTACAGCTAATTGTTCTGCCAATGCATTCTGCTGCAAATAAGAAGATTTCGGGAACACAGCCAGATATTCGCATATTCAGTTCGTGGATGGATTATATTTATCTAGTTACTTGTCAGATGCTGTTCATATTCTGTTTTGTCAACGGAATGTAGAATTTCAAAAAAACGTCTTTTTCTTTCTTTTTTTTTCTTCTTTTTTTTCATTATTTTTCTTACTTTCTTTCTTTCTTTTTTTGGCAAAACCTGAATCTCACGTTCCATGAGAGACTGACATTTTAACGTAAATGAGTTTCAAATTTCAGATCAAGATCTTGACAAAAAAACACAACACAAAAGAGGTTAGTTAAGTTAATTTCTGAGCACTAGTTAAGCAGATATACTTTCTTTGGCAATGAGTCTATTTTCCAGCAAAACATGATGCGAAATCACCTGATATCCCGTAAAGCGACAGCACCGCTGTTCACGTGTTTTTCAAGCTTGAAAATATTTCATTTCGGTGTAAAGCTTGAAAACATAAACGCAATAAACCCCGAGCGGGGTTTTTTTTTCCCGTCAGTACATGTGGAACATTCTCAATCACCTCGCATGGATGATATCTCACCGTGACACATATTTATTACACACAAATAATTCATGGCCCATTCTTCCCCATTTTAGCCAGCTCATTAGTCCTCATTATTATCAACCCGGCTAAGCGAGGTGACGAAGCTGCCGTGCGGGCGGCACTCAAATCGGACAACTTCAATAACTGTCAAAGCCCCCCCACGAGTGCAGCATGTATGCTAATCACCCCAGAGAATACAGCCAATTGAATCTAATTGGTTTGCCTCCAATGGCAGAGAGGGGGCCAAGGGGTTACTCTCAAGGTTCGGCAAAACCTAATCCAGCGCACAATGAGGCATATGGGACTGTGTCTTTTGCAAATCCGCTGGTAGGAAAAGCCCGTGCTTCATGCTCTCTGAAGGAGGCTTACGCTGAATTGCTGGGAGGGTCCTGGGAGCCCCGGGTGCATTAATTGACGCGCTGCCTTTCCTGGCCGAGCGTAGAAAAAAAACCAAAAAAAAAACCACATGAATCAATTTATGAGGGGCCACTGAAATGCGAGGGGAGAGTTGCAGGCAGGTGTGGCCAGGAGTTGAATGACCGGGGTTTGTTTGAAAGACGGTGAAGGTTGTTTGAAACGATGGCGAGCCGCGTCTCAAAATAGATTTTTTTTTTACGACTTTTGACCTGCAAAATATCCCACACGCCGCCGGCAGGCTTGACAATTTCCGGGCAAAGATGTGTTGTTAGAAAGCCAAAAATGCCAAAAACCAAAAACCGAAAAACCCATGCAATTTAGTATTTCAATATTTTCAGATATTCAGATTGTTGAAATTTTACTTTTTAAAAAATAAAATCCAACCATGAGCCTAACCTTCATTTCCAGTCAATCGATCTCGCGGTCTATTTTCTTTCATTAATGCCTTCCTCGCATTGATGATGCTCCGTCGTAATCAATGCATGAGATCGATTGTTGTATTTATTCATTCATTCTCTATTCAACCGATCCTGGACTCAGGGTCGCGAGGCGGAGGTTGGCGGGGGGAGCTGATCCAAAAATCTTTTTATGTATTTACTTAATTTACATGAAGTCGTTCATTCAATGCAGCTGTTTATATTGATGTTAGCTTCAAAAATCCAGCATTTGGTAAAGTCCACATTGGCACATCGAAGCAGTGGAACATTCTGCGGGACTTGAAATTACTGGACTTACATCATCCGATTTTTTTATTTTATATTTCTAAAGTCCTTCAAGTGACATCCATGTCCATGCCAGTGACGTGCAGTCAGGGGAGGCAGGAGAGGCCTTGCCTCACTTGCCATTCTTGGAAAAGAAAAAAATGTGAAATGTAAAAAAGAACTGAATGGTTATATAACCATCGCACTATAAAAGTATTTTTCATTGAACGTCATCAGTTTTAGATGCTATTTATTCTGGATTTTCCCATTCACCCCTCAAAGAATGGAGGCCGCGGACTGTTGACCCTCAACATAGATTGCGCAATGACGGCTAGCTGCTAACCGGATCGCTGTCTCACTGTGTGTCACGATCAAAATGTTTCAACACTTTTGCTAAATGAACCACATTTCCGATATACAGTGTGTTTTTTGACGACAACTGTATGTGTGTTACTAGTTTCTTGTGCTGAGCGATCATAAAACAGCTGCACAGAGCCACTCAGTGAGGCACGCAGTTCTCCTGCCTCACAGTAGGGGGCGCTCGTGATTCCAGGGATTCTTCCTTGTGACTCCTCAGCTGCAGAACACAGTGACGGCAAGCTAGAGTTAGCAAGTCAAGTGCAGCCATCCATTTATTTTCTCCTCTCCTCACTTTCAAAATGGAGGATTACATATCCAGACTTTGACAATTCTCTCAATTTATATCGAAGCTGGAGGAAGGCAAACATAACCCGTTAGCTTCTGCCACACGAGTGGTGCGTCGGCCACTCTGTAGGGTTCATATGGTCGTAAAGCTGATCGTGAGGAAGTCAGCGCCTCACCAGCCATGAACCACGCGTATCTACGCATTCTTGCTAGAGATTGGATATTTCCATCCCCCCGAAAAAGAAGCGCTCTTAGAAAGTACAAAAGTTGCCGAAAACTGTGACTCTAAATACTCATACATTCATTCACTTTCTGTTATTCCTCCAGCTACACACACACACACGCACACACACACATACACACACACACACACACACACACACACACACACACACACAAAAGAATTACCTCATTCAAACTCAGTCCAAAAGCGAATGAGGCCGAGCCGAAGAAGAACCCGGGTTGTCTATTGTCCGAGGACCATTAGTGCTCTGGTTTCCCCCCGGTCGCATTTGAAGAGACGGTGTTCATTTTCCCCTGGAAGCCGGGCCTCTGCTGTGCAGGTGCCCCGCAGATTTAGTTTCATGCCCTTTATGTGGAGCACTTGCCATCTGCTTGATCTGACTGTGTAGGCAGGTCTGACAGTTGTGAAAAGAAATCTTACGCTCAACTTTCAGATTTTTTTTTTTTTTTTCTTGTGCGCGTTACTTGACAGCAAGGGGGAAAAAAAAAACAAAGAAAAAAAAAAGAGCGGGAGCGAGGGAGAGAAAGAAAAAAAAACATTAGGATAATATCAAGGACGAGGAGTTTCTTTTCACGGTGGGAGAGAAGAAACTGCCGGTCTCATCTCAGGGTCCCCTCGTATTGTTCGACGACTTTGACCCGGAAAATGTTCGTCGGAAACAAAGTCACAGTCGAGCTATTTCAGACGGCGCGTTCCTTCTTCCTTTCGCCTACTTGAACGAACGCAGCCCCTCCCCCGCACGATAAAGCGGCTCGACGGTATTCCGGTCTGAACACAGAACGGGAGTGTTGAGCGGAAGGAGATCACGCAAGACAGATCTTCCAGGGCGAGGAATTTAAAGCATCCTGCGATGCGTACGGCACGGAAGTGTGTGGGGGGGCTGCAGATGGATGCCGATCTCTCCACTGCTTCGTCACAACGTTCCTCCCGTCAGCAGACAAAGCTGCCACGGAGAGGCTCGAGCGTGGAGAGTGACACCTCTCACTCGGGGACTCGAGCGAACACAACACTGCGCCGACGTGATTGACGCTTTCTCACCTGGCTGCTTCCGCCAAACTGCAGGCGGCAATCGCGGCGGCACCCCCACCGACGCCGAGTTGATCTCCAAGCGCGTCTCACGGTGTGGGGGGGGGGGATTTGTTCTTCTTTTGTCATGTGCCGCAAAGGTGACGTCTCAGCGGGCGGCTGCCGGCGTCCCATGTAGGTGTAAATGAAAGTATTAGAGAGCTGCGGATAAAAGTGCAGTGAAGCCACTGAAACCAAAACGAAATGTGGGAGGTTTATCTGGCCGGCTCATTCAGCGGCGAAGACGACCCGCGTACGCGTTTTTTTGCTTTTTCTCATTAATTCATGCATGGCCAATATTTTCTTTTTCCAAATGCAGGGGAAAAAAATTGAATTCTCAAGTCTCTTACCAAATTGGCTGCACAGAGCCGGCCCTAGCCAATGTGACGCCCGAGCTGAGATGCTATTTGGTGCCTCCCTCCTCGGGAGGTTTCCATACGCTGGCAAAAGAAATTGAATGGCATCGGTTTTTACCGCTGTCTTTAATTTAGACGGATAACTGTGATCTGACTTACATGTTGAACAAATTAGAAATACTCTTCTTTCCTTTGGGATTTTCCCTTCAGGGGTCGCCACAGCGAATCGACCTTCCCCATCTAACCCCATCTATTCTCCGTGTCCTCCTCCCTCACACCGACTCACTTCACATCCTCTCTTGGGTCTTCCTCTAGACCTCCTGCCTGGCATCTCCAATTCCAGCATCTGTCTACCAATATATTCTCCATCCCTCCTCTGTTCATGACCAAAACCTCTCAGTCTGGCTGCTCTGACCTTCTCTTCAATCATCTAACATGTGCTGTCCTTTTGATGGACTCATTCCTGATCCTCTCCATCCTGGTCACTCCTAAAGAGAACCTCAACATCGTCATCTCTGCCACCTCCAGCTCTGCCTCCTGTCTTTTGTTCAGTGTCACTGTCTCCAAACCATACGGCATCTCTGGTCTCACCACTGTCTCCTCCACCTTTCCCTTCATTCTAGATGATGTTCTTCCATCTCAAAGAACCCCAGAAACTTTTCTTCACCCATTCCAACCTGCTGGAACCCGTTTCTTCACCTCTTCTCCACACTCTCCACTGCTCTGGACTGTTGACTCTAAGTACCTGAAATCCTCCACCTTCTTGATCTCCACTCCCTGTAGCCTCACCGTTCCACCCGGGTTCCTCTCATTCACACACATATATTCTGTCTTGCTGCGACTAACCTTCATTCCTCTCCTTTCCAGAGCAAACCTACACCTCTCAAGATGTTCCTCCACCTGTTCCCTGCTCTCACTACACATCACGACATCATCTGCAAACAGCTTAACAAATTACAAATAAATGCAAAAAAATCTGACATGCAGTACAAATACCCTCCAGTACCAGAAGGAACATTCAGCCGAGGAGGAGCGGGTATCAGTGTTAGCTTTTCCATTTTAAGAGTTAGTACAAATAACCAATTTTAACAGAACTTAATTGAAGGTGATTTTTTTCCAGATTTTGCGGCGCCTCCTGGAGGCAAAGACGGCCTTAGCAATATCTTAAATGTGCTAATATGCTCAAGCAAATGTCCAAATGTGGCATCAGGGTTGGGATTAGCGTTAGCCCTAGCGGTCATTTGCTAGCCAACTCCCTGGCGCTACGGCCACGTGACTGCCGATCGAGACAATGATGTTCTGTCTCTGGTCATCTCCGGCAAACACACCAAAAATATCCAACAAGGGAAACAACAACATCAAGAAACTTTGATTCGAAAAGTCTGTCATCAAAACATGGACTCAGTATTCAGCGCTACAATCGGTCCACAGCACCGCAGTCCGAGCTGATCACAGCTGTTTGAGATGACATTCCTCACCCCCCGACCCCCGGGAACGGCTGCATCCCCGATTTGTGTTGCCACTGCACTTCCCACCACTCCAACAATACATAGGGAGTCAGACACATAAACACTCTGGCGTCCGGTCAATCTTGAAAATAAACACGCGGCAGATGCTCATACCCAGCGTCACTAATTCAGCCTGTGATTGGCTGCACCGGAGGGTCCAGAATCCAGCAATGGGAGGACTTTCACCCTTGGGTAACGAGACTTAAGCTGACCACACGTTAGAAGACTTTGAAAAGACTCGTTGAAAACTTTCGTCTCACACCCGCTCACATCGAAATACTAGTTGTTAGAGCTTGAAGTTTCAGCCCAGTGAAGGCTGAGACTGAGATTTGACAAAGACTGTGAATCTTACAGGGTCACTATTTGCGAGACGACAACTCCATTCTTTTAGCAATTTTATTTTTCCCGCAATGACGCTTTTTCAGCGGGTATTTGCAGAGCCATGGCTTCTCTTCCTCCACTCGGTTGTGATACGTCGGAGAGCTGACGCCGTCCAGGCCGGGCTGTTCTGCCCACACATCCACTGTCCGCTCCTCTTTCTGAACAGGCACTATTGATGGTGACATCCTTTGCTGTTCCCGTTCATCCAACAAATACCGTATCTGCCGTCGATACCGGCAGTAATGGTGATTTTTTTGTGGATTGTGGTTTCCTGTTTCCGATTTTGTCAGAGCTCATCCATTGGACGTCGAATGCGTTACGTCACCGTAAAGACTGAAACACTTGCGACATTTGCCGTCAGTCCAAGACTAGAGAAGACTGACCTGAGACCGCTCAGATTACCACCGTATTCTGAATGACCAAAATGACAAGAGCGCGCTGCGTCTCCAGAGAAAACAGGAACGTTTCCCTCCGACTCTCAGTTTTTAGTCTACGACCGTGAAAATCGTACGGTGCAAGCCCAGCATTAAATGTCAAAAGCTGAAAAACATAGTAAGAATTGTATTAACTTTGCTACTAATTGAAGACTTCACAGAAATTACCATCATTATCATTATTATTGTTACTATTTTTCTGTCAGAAAAAAAAGATTAACTAACAGTATATATATATATATATATATATATATATATACATGCACATATACACACACACAAACATGAATAGTAGTGCACAGTGGTAGCGCACAATGGTGGTGCACAATGGGATTTAATGCTTTGCTGAAGACGGAACAAAATAATGGCTCAGACAGATCAGGTGGAAAGCAGGTGCCAGTATTGACAGCATATTTTCATATAATAAGCTGACAGACTCCAATCCACATTTGCCTTGTTTATGTGCAGCTGACGTCATCTTTGAAAACACGTTTAATCTTTATAGATCTTGAATTAATCGCACCTCAAATCAATACCACCGGTGCCTGCGCTCTCAGGAGGACCCAGTCGCAAAACAAATTTGAAAAAAAAGGAAGTAATAAAAATCTACGTCATTTGTGTGTATTACTCTTTTGGTCACAAATGCAATCATGTTTTCGAACAAACGTGATTGAAATTGTCAAAAAGATATATTGTTTTTTTGTGTTAAAAAAAATGTACAAATTAAATGGCTTTGTCATCGCTGCATTTGCATTAATCGGTGCAATTTGTGGATTTTTAAAAGTCATGTCAGGTCAGATTATTTATTCATTATTTTTGTATGGATCTTATTTTTCCATGACGCTGGAACAAAATCTTTCAGATGTTTTACATAATTCCAACGTTCCCCCCGTGAGCAAGCACTTGGGCAAAAGTGGCGAGGAAACACTGGAAGGGGTCCCCAAGATCAATGTGGGCGGCCTTCTGCCTCGACCCACCGGTGGAGAAAGAGAGAATGGCAGAGAGAAGGAAAAAAAAGAGAGATGGGAAGCAAGTGTGATGGAGACAAAGGGGTATGAGAGTTTGGGAGCCTGACTTTGGGAAGGAAGTGATTTTACCCGATTACTCTGTTGGTCAAGGTTTCTCCAACAGGTCATTCCTGTCAAGGGATCCTCAGCTATCAAGACGTTATTGTCCGATTCGATCAATACTTGTATCAACTACATAAAAATTATAATGGAATCTCTCAACATACCTTCATTTGTATAAAATTGTAAAGAAATATATTTTTCACTCCCGGGACCGCCAGTGTCGTTTACGTTGCGATGTTGTCCGGTGAGGTCACAAGGTCGTTCCCTTGACTCGGCCCCGTTCATCCATTCATCGTACGGTGCAAAAACAAGCCGCCTGTGCAACCCCTCCCGCCTGAACCCGAGAGAGAGACGTGACCGAGGAGGATATCGCTGGAGACGGAAGTCCAAACCAGCTTCTAAAGACCCCAAGAGGCAAGAGAACCGCGCTGCTATGCTAACCGAGAGAGAGCGCCTGCTGTAAGTCACTCCACTTGTTGTAATCGGTTGTTGACGGAAGACCGATGGATCGTTGCGCTGACCGACCAGGTGACTCATCGTGCTACTTCTATCAGATGCTACTTCTGCTGTCGCAGGTTGGCGACAACCTCGCGGGAGAACATCCAGCGTCTCCCGCCTGTGCCGTTTCTTCGAGCCGAGGACATTTTGTCTGCTTGAGAAAGAAAACCGTCGGTAGAGTTTTTGGCTTCAATGTCCGTTTAAAACTAGCAGCACCTGTGAGCCCTTTGAGCGGCTAAGCTCGGCTAAATGCGTCAGAGAAGCGGCAAGGTAGTCGTGTACATCCACAAGCAATTTCCCACTCCATTTGTCTCTTACGGTCCCTCTTCATTTTCCTTGGACTGGAAGTTGCACCCAAAAGCAGCACAATGTAGCGTTATAACCTTATATACCGCAACTGTACAATATTTAACGCGAGCGGAAAGCCAAAGCTAACACTTGCAACCGTGATACATCATCAACCCAGCATGAATTGCCCTAGAAAAACTAAATATGTGTTAAAAATTGTGATTTTTAAAGAAATAACAACTCTTTGTGCGTTTTTTTTTTTAACAACACACTCTACTATGAGACAAGAAGTCTATTTCTGAGTCCTCCCAGGCGTGGTTCCCTTTAAATTCGTCCATTTTTTTTTCCTTTTCACCCTGAAAAGCGGGCCAAAGCAGTGCAAAGTTTAAAAGTGAAGGTAGAGTTTGTGCAGCTACCTGCTCCCGACCGTCATCTATGGTGCACCTCAATATAAACCTTGAAGTGCAAACCCGGATGACGGATGCCGTAAATAAAGATTTCGCCACGGACAAGCGGGTGAAAAGCAGCCATGTGTTTTCCCGCCACGCATCCTTTCGGGGGGGTCACAAACTGTCTGGCACATGTGCGAAAGCTGCACCCGCCGGTAGATTTTAAATGTCGCAGGCAACCGCCAAAGCAAACACAGCAGCCTGTTTCCAACGCGTGGGAATAAAGGGGGAAAAAAAAAAAAGGCAGCACTGGTGGGCTCTACTTTTGGAAGATTGTGACTAGTGTGAGACACATAATTCATGTTTGGCCTTCGGAGACCCTGTGCAGGCAGTGCATGTACTGCCGGTTGTGCACGACTTACTTCGTGTTGGATGCCAGGTCCATACGCGCTGGGATTGGCTCCATCCTGGGACTCGGGATTGTAGGATAAGAGGTTGAAATCCTGGACAAATGAATACAAAAAGAGTCAGGTAATTAACGGAGCTGGTTAGGAAATTTTAAAAGAATCAGAATAATGTACAGTTTTTGATTCGATTTCGCTCAAGGTATTTTGAGAATGCAGTTCATGGGTCATCCGCGTCTCGTGACCCCGCACGTGAAGATCCGACAGAGGGTTCCCGTCTCGCGGCGCTGAGTTGGGTCCAACGAAAACATGGAGATATACGGTAAGTCAACAAAGCTACACCTGGGAACACGTGGCTGTGAACCTCACGCTCCTCGCCCTGACTTTGTCTCAACAGCTCACTGCGAGCCAAGAAGTCGGCGGGCTCAGAAAGCCTGCGGCAGCAAACGCGAGAGGAGACTCGGTCGTGCGGCTCGTAAACTTCTGGTGAGCCATAACAGGCACGGGCCCTCGGTGAGATTAACAGAACAGGAAGCCTTTAGAATAAGGGGGTGAAGGGACCATCACGCCACATGGAAACCATGACGATGGGTCAGCCAACCCGAAGGTTCCTTGTTCAAATCACCTTCAGAATATCGGTGTATCATGCGGGTTTTGATGCGCTCTTAGGTTGGAAGGGACAGCGGCACTTAACTATCATCTCCAAACTTCCACGGTAACACAACAGGAACAGCACTTCCTGGTCCCTCATGAAATGTCCCTGAATTGACCAATCAGGACTAAGAGAACCCACACCAAGGGATATGACTGTGAAAATCACGAGGGCAGATTCACTAAGTACAAACCCATTTGTGAATATTCTAACATGGAGTTATATTAATGATAATTAGCAAAACAAATGTGTTTTTTTTTTTATTATCTATTTATTTCATTTTTTTTATTTTACCAGTTCAACTAAAAAATGCAAATTAACTTCATTTGTAAATATTGTACTGGCTCATTTCGATCGCTATACTTGCTACCTCTGGTCTGAGAAAATAGGAATGCAAAACCATAACCAGGAATAGAACAAATAAATAAGTTTTCGAATCAATCACTTAATATGATTGAGAATAATTAAAATAATAATGAAAATAAATAGATTAATAGTTTAATGACAAAACAATAAAATAAAAATATTAAATATATATATATATATATACATATATGATTAATGAGAAATAAAACCTTAATTAATTAAAAGAAAAGTAGGTTAATAAACATAATATTAATGATAATGACACTGTAGGTCAAGGAAAGGCAATATCATTTTAAGATCTGCTGGTGCAGGATTTAAGACGAAAGGTTTATCACAGCACCATTTAAGCCGAGAGATTGCTTGGCGTAACAGTTGTGAAAACGTCGAGGTGTCTTTAGTTTCAGTTGGCTCTCGGCTCCCTTCTATCACTATGAGGATTTCTGAGCCCGCTGTCGTCTGGAAAAGTCACAGGGGAACACCAGGCAAACCCAGACAGAGACAAATAGCAGCGCTCCTCTCGGCAGCGTATCAGAAGCAGGTGACAAATCTCGAGTTTTACCCCTCGTGTTTTAATGCAGAATGACAACGCAGAGGTTTGTCTTCCTCGGACAAAAACTAAAATAAATGGCTCAAAGTGAACAGAAAAGGCCTCTTATTGCTTATTCAGTTCAAATGTCGATTTAATTACAAAGTCCGTTATTTTTGCCAGAATATTCAGCGAAGCCGTGACAGAGACGTAATTGATTTGTTCATTTGTGTGGACGCTTCCAGCACTATTATTGACGCACTAAACTGGGTTCATCGGAAAGTAGAGGGAAAGGTAGTACAAAGTTCAGGCTCTGCTTGCGAAATTTCACGACGTGAATACGGGTCCAACAGCAAATGTCGCTGTTTCTTTTTTTATGTTTTTATTGTCGGCACTTTATGTTTACCATGAGGTGCGGCCTGGACTTCGATCTTTGATATCTCCGCTCAAGAGCCCGGCTTTACATTTTACCGTGCTTCTATCCAGGTAGAAAATACCAAACAAATCCATCAACTTTGATGGATTTGATTTCAATTTTTTGAAAGCACATGAAAGCCTGACCTCTCCGCGTGGATTTTCAAGTACCTTTGCGGGTTCGGAAACAACAACCGCGATACTTTAGCTGAAACAAGATCAACAAAAAGCGAATCCGATCTCCACCATCTCTGCACGTGGGTGAAGTTTCCTATCGGCGTCGCTGAAAAACTATCGATAATGGTCAATTCCGGAGGGGGGATCGGACGGAATCCCTGACTCCGCGAGGAGTTCGTACGAATCATTTTGTCATTTTTCACACAAAATAGGCTACCGAAGCGAGATCACGCTTCACAATCTCTCTGCGAAATAACTGTCAAATTGAGAATCACTGCTCCCCCAAACTGATTGCCAACCCCCACATTTACCTCTTGGTATGGTCCGTTTTGATGCCTGGTCTTCATAAGGGCTAATATGGATCACTGGTCATCCACTTGTTAAAGTTACGGATGAATGCTTGCCTCATGTGGAGCGCTTAACGGGCAGAAAATAGATTTGAAATGGAAAAGAAAATGCTGTGGCTTCAGCGATGACTGAATTAACTTCATTAGAACAAAAATGAACAGGAACCCCAATGAACGTTCCATCTACATCACATGATCCACTCTGCAAATATGGGGATTCTGCATCTAAGCATCGCTCTACGACGTACACGCCTCAACCAATCACCGAAACGGACCACAAGCGTAACCTTAAACTGAATCTTCATCGAACTTGGGCCATTTGGTGTTTGGTCAGTGATGAGAATTCCCACCACCAGGGGGAGCTGTAGCGGAGAAATGTTGCAGTGCACATCAGTGGAACGCTTGACTACTTTCCCGCAAACAACATGCATTGCGTTTGGCTTAGATTGTCAAGGTGAGCTTTTTTTTTTTTTATTTGTTCATATTTTGTTTTATATTTATCTTAATGTGTTAATTTATTGTCATTTTCGGCTTGTTTTTATATCTTTGTGTACGTATCAATGCATTTATTTATTTGTTTATTTGTTTTCTGAAATTACTTTGTGTAGCTGCCCGGCTGCTCGTTGCTATTTGTAATTTCGGGGGGGGTGAGAGAAAACCCAAAAAAAAAATTAAAAAAAGGCCTCCGGCAATTTACCCGGTTTACCCGGCGCCCGGTCGGAAACCATTTTATACACCAAGGACATACGCTCATTTAAATCATTCCACAAAAATGCAGTCACAGGGGAGCCTTTAGATAAACACTGACATCACATGTGGAAACACCGGCAACAGTTTGAATTTGCGATTAGCCCGCTAATAGTTTTGTCGCCTGAGTTCAGTTCATTCCCTCAGAAAATGATGGATTCAGGATCCTTTAGAGATTTTTTGGAGGCGTAAAATTGGGAAAAACAGACATCTGGATCCGTATTGTATGCATGCATTACACACGATGATCGGCCATAAAATAATGGCCGGGGTCCCCCTTTTGCCGCCAAACTATTCCGGGTCATTCTGTCTCCGTCGCAGCTCTGAAGGTGTTCTGTAATATCTGGCACCATGACATGAGCAGCTGATCCCTTCAGTCCTGGGAGTGGCGCAGCTGGAGCTCCGTGGATCACATTTGTTTGTCCGGCAAATTCCTAAATGCTCCATTGGACTGAGATGTGAGGATATTAATGGACGACAGCTTGAACTTGTCATTGCGCTCCTCAAACCATCGCGAATCCATCCACATTGTTGCGGATGAACTTTGTTTGGTGTCTTGACGACGACGAGGGGTGAAAACCATCTTCCAGAAACCGTCGCCACGAGGAGATGTGACGACGTTCGTCCGTGATCCGGGTGACCGGGAGCCTCCACCGACAAATCCGTTCCGTCATGTTTTTCGGGAGGAAATGGCGACTGGACACCAGGACGGGAGCCGCCGTTTTTGCGGACGCTCCGTCCCGAGTCATCGACCCACTGCGTTTCGGCCTCGGGGAAGTCATTGACATGCTTTACGCTCGCCCCATTTCAAAGTCCAACACGTCAATTTGAGGAACAGGAGCCCCGCATGGCTGGCCGGCATAATCCGCTTGCCGGTGAAGATGACGTTACGGCCGATGAGTTTATTGCATGGATGACTCGGTCGGTCGCATGATCTGCTTTTGAGGAGCAAGTTGCCGTCAGGATGTTTTGGCGGATCATTAAATATTTGGTTTGGGGTGATGCTTTCCACATGACTTCCTGTAAAATGCTGTAAAAAAGCGAAAAAGATAACGATTTTAAGGACGCTGTTATGAATATCAGTGATTTCACCCTTTGTCCAGGACATGCAAGTGGCAATAATTCAGCTCCTGCCTCCTTTTGAAATACTTAGATGTATTTGAACAAATATCAGTTGTGGTTTGGAAAAGGCCACGGCTTTAGTTGTGAAACTGTTTGTCTAAAACCCAAAAAAAAACTTGACCGGGTCACAACCACTCCACTCCTCCTGCAAATCGAGTGTTTGTTAAATCCAAACACCACCACCTGCCATTGGGCGCGTTTCTTTTTAGTTTTTTTTTCCTTTCCTATGAACGTCATTCGTCAAGCAGGACTATTTGCGCGTTGCTACGTTCATCTCTTTCCGTGGCGATACTGTTTTACGGTCGCCGCCGTTTCCAGCATCCTCACCCCGCGAAACGGAAAACCGGGATCTGAACTCGGCGCGACCGCTTTCACGTCCGGTGACCTTTTTTTTTTTTTTTTTCCGGCGAAAAGGCGCTCAATCAGAAAGTCGCGGCAGACGTGATAAGGGCTGTCATTGGTCCGCTGACCACCTGCCGCCGGTTCACTTGACCCCCTCCTCTCCGCGCCGCGCCGCGACGCGCAGCGGCCTCTTCCGTCTCAGCTGCGAAAAAAAACAAAGACCATCTCGGAGGGAAGAGAGCGAAATTTACAGTAAAAGTCGACCATTATTTTCCACTTAATCCTTCTTGGCTAAACGACCAACGAATACCAGAGCGGACGGCCGCGGCCCCGAAACAGCCTGGGGTCGTCCCAGCTGTTTTAGTGCTGACAAAGAGAAGATTGTTAATTGTTTCTTTATGAGATTAATCCTCTACTTGTGCAGTTACACACACACACACACACACACACACGCACACAAAAAAAGAAATGAAGGAAAGCATTAACAGCTGGGAAAACGCTCCGTTAACACTCCCGTTGGCCGGAGGGGTTTGGATTAGCAAAACGCCTCTGGAAGATGGATGGAGCAGAGTGCACATTTTTGGGATTTGTCATTCGCCAAGTGCCCGAGGTTTACAAAACCAGACTCGGGGAAATGAAACTCACGTCAGCGGCGTAGGCATATCGAGCTCACCGTGACAGAAATGCATTTATTCTTTAGCAAAATGGCTGCTTTGGGACGGGGGGGCAAGATCCAGAGGAAAACGAGGGGTCTATCAAATGTTCCTCCGGAGCACGAATGAACTGAGTTTCAGCAAACAAATGGATTCCTGTGTTTATGCAGTGACTAGAAGTTTGATCTGAAATGTCTATATTCGCCCAATTGTACTTTTAAATTATGATTTCCCCCCAAATTGTACACTTTTTCAAGGTTTGCCATTTTTATCATTTGGTTAAAATATTCTTTTGTGAAACAAAAAGACTATCAAATCTGCAGCTGCCCCGAATCCTCAATTCCATTCTCTTTTATTTAATCTAATTTTAATTAAATTCAATTTTATTTGATTTTTTTTAGATATTATTTTATTTGATTGTATTTGATTTTATTCCTTTCTATACCAGTTGCAGTTATCACTTAATGTTTGATTATTATATAATTTTAATCATTATTTAATTTGTGTTTTATTTTCTATTAATT
>CAAKHD010013739.1:65440-84844 GCA_901007705.1 Fistularia tabacaria | reverse complement strand
AAAAAAAAATTAATTTTGGTGTGGGTGTGGTGGGCGCGCGCGCCTGTTTGTTTTTTTTTTTTTTGGGGGGGGGGGGGGGGGGGGGGGGGGGGGGGGGGGGGGGGGGGGGGGGGGGGGGGGGGGTTGACGTCTGTGGGAATGGGATCCAAATGGGAAAATATCCGCCAATATGTCGACATTCCTTAACGCTTCAAAATTCTTCGGGATCTTTGTGATGCCGTCAAACCGATTTTTGTTGTGTTAGAAAAAAAATACGAAAAAAATAAATAATTGAGATAAGCCAGATGTAATCATCTTATTAGATAAAATGTGATTAAAATATATATCATTAAAGAGTCATCAGTGCTAATCGATGTTTAGATGTGAGTCAATGACACTGTTTGCTAATTCCAAAGTATTAACGTCGCAAAACATTGTGACACGTTGAACAGGTTGAGAGTGCTGCGCCTCTGTCATCTGCAAATCGGGGAATTTGAATTTGCGTGGGAAACAAAAGCATCTGAGAAAAGTGTTGCTCACGTAGCCGGAAAAAAAAAAAATTGACCATTTCAGTCAATAATTTTTTGAATTTAGAATTTGATTTTGGCCGGAGTGAAACATTTTTTAGGAGAATGGTTTCGATCTCAAACCAAGTTTGGATCCAACTTTTTATCGGAAAATTGAAAAAAAAAAAAAAAAACACGCCCCCACTTTGTCACGGAGAAGACAGAACTTTCAATAGTCGCCATTTACGCCGATTTACCGTATCGACAGAAAAGTGTAGCCAAGTTTTGCTGTTTCCAATATGTCGAGTGGGGCCGAACCTTCAACACGACTGCAGGAGCAACATCTCTGCACTGCTGCTGGCCAGCTCTCAATCCTGATACCACCCACTTTGCCCCTCCACCCTGCAGCTGCCCTTCTGACCTTCTGTCACCCCTATTTGTCAGGTCACACACCATCTGGGTCGGTCGCCCTCCGTGGGTCGAGGGAGCAGCAGCCTCCGTTCCATCAATGACAGCGATCTCCGGTCGGCGACGTGGACTTTGTCCCCCTTCTAGCCGCCGGCGGGCGGACCGAATGTCAGCGCGCGGATGTATATTTTTACTTAAAGTAGAAGTTAAACACACTCAAATTCGTATTTGTGCACGAGGTGGTTTTCACCCCGCCTTGACCTCCGTCCGTCAGAGCGTCTGGGACACCGGCTGCAGCGGCGCCCCGACGGAGTCCTGAAGAAGGTGAAGCAGCCAGTGTGTGTGTGTGTGTGTGTGTGTGTGTGTGTGCGCGCGTGTGTGTGTGTGTGTGTGTGCGTGTGTGCGTGTGTGACGACGGAAAAACAAATCCCGTTCCGTGATGCTAAATGAAGATGGCCCGCGGTCCCCGCCGTCTCCAGCCAATGAGCAGTCCCAGGTGGCCTTTGAGTTGACCTTGCTGTCAGGACCGACTGCTAATTACATGTCTTTATCCTGGGTGGACCCGCGGTCGGGCCGGACAACTTTCATAGCTTGCGGCAAGACGCAAACTCAACAGTCTGGTGTCTCGAGGCACTGAAAACAAAGAAATCGGTGGAAATTATGCTCCTCGGCCGTACGGATCCTGTTGATGAAAGAATTCTTTTATAATAAGACAAAACAACGACTGAAAAGCAATCCGCGACGGCAAGGAAACAAAAAAAACAAAAAAAACAAAGTGGGGTTAAAGTGTGTTTGCAATGCTGCTAGACAAAACACACTCCCGGAACAGCACGGACAAAAGTGTGAGAGAAAAACAGGAGGCTCGGCTTACGACGCGACCGTTTGCTCCGACCTCCTCCGCTGGTGGACGAACTCGCGACTGTCCTCCTGATTTCCATCCTTTTCTGCGGAGCCACATCGGCTCAACAACAGCCCACGGCATTTTGTCGATTCAGTCCATTAATAAAATACCCGCGTTAGTATGACCAAAGAGAAAGCCTGAATGAAACGCTACAAATGCTCAACCGCTACATGACTCGTGTATCATCATTGAGTGGGTGTCAAACACAAAAAAAATTCTAATTTAGCATCTGAATAACTTGTGCCGTCGAAACGGACGTTCGCAGGCAATCACTTTCCAACAGAAATTTCACAGTTTCGAACTGACGGAAAGGAGAACGTGCAAACTCGACACGGAAAACAACCGGAATATTCCAGAAAGACCCGTCTTAAGAGGATTACCGCGGGATCACCGCGCCACTTCTGACGAACTCACGATCGCCACCTTGTGGTTACGCTCCAGCTTTCTGGAACTGCCGCCATGATCAAGGCCAAAAATGCACGCATCCATACATCAACAAACAAACACATTTATTTGAATGAATGATTACATCAATAAGATGAGGAAAGACAGTGCAAGTGGAAACAGTCTTGCCAAAAAGTCGTCGTCGTCGTCATCCTTGTTGTCGTCCTCCTCGTCCTTTTCATTGTCTCCTCCATTTCTATTTCTAGTCATATTTATTGTTATTGTCGCGCTGCTGTGAAAAACAAATTTCCCCTGTGGGGATCAATAAAGTATTATCTTATCTTGAAATATTGCAGCCCCGTCCGGTGTGTGTGTGTGTGTGTGTGAAGTTGCATACATCGTTCACTCATTCTTCTTAGCGTTTTCATCAGTGCATGATATTCATTTACGACATTCCGCTGCTTGCCTTCACAAAGGTCTGACAGTTGCTCTTTTCCTAGGATACACTTGGACAGTAACGCAGTTAATGGGCTCCAACGTTACATCACAATCTGCCGTTGTAGGAATGAAAAGATAATTGTACGGTATTTCTGTGATTATTTTATGACATAAATGCTTTTCAAACACACGCACAATCTTTTTTTCCACGCTTTCCGTGATGATCTGGATTTTTTCTTACGTATAGGTTTTCGTTAGGCAACTTTGTAACTTTGTTAACTATAAGCGCTCTATAATTTCAAACATTTTCTTTCTATTTTCATGACTCGTAAGTGTTCATGTCATCCGGCAACTCAACATGGTTGCAAAATTACAGGGTCGGCCGAATGAGGGATAAAAATATTTTGAATAGACAACATTTGGGTTTAATCAAATTGAATTGCGGCAGATGTGAAGCGTCCCTACTTACTTTGATTTTCAGGCTGTATAATGAAGCCCTTAGTCAAGTCCATCAGAGTTTTCCAGCCATAATTACGACTTGGCGTGAATGCGTTTACAACTCAAAATCTCATAATTACGGTAACTACGACGTGACGTGAATGTGGCCAGAGCTCTGGGTGAAACACAAGCCAATCGGGAGCCGTCATGGCATCATCTATTTTCTTTTTTTTTTTTTTCAGATCATAACAATAACAATCCTTTGAATCCCTGGCATTGGTGGCTGCAATATATATATATTTACATATATATATATATATTTACATTGGTAGTCTGTGCTCTGTAGTCAATGCACACATGATTTCAAACTAAGCTCTGGGACTCGTATTGAAACTCACTGTTATTGCCTTTTCATGCTGGACTGAAATGGCGATGAAGCAGCTTAACTTCACAAGCAGGGCCTTGGGCAGCCTCCGGGGACATTATTTACCATATGCTATATTTGGAGCGTTTTCCCCCACACACTCCATACTTATATTGTTTTCTTGTCTGTTTGTTGTGAGGCCAGTGTCCTTTCAAGGGCCTGTTCACCCCCCTACCACCAAAAAAACAACAAAAAAAAGATTAATTAAAATAAATAAATAGTTATTTCTCCTCTTCCCTGTAGTGCTAATTATTGTAGAAGATCAGTTGTGGAGATGTCTCCGGGACAACGGAACCAGATGGTGATCCGCTTTTGGCGATCAAACTACCAATGCTTTACCTTTAGAGATAAACAAAGTCCCGATCCAGAACTCACCGCCCAGTTTGTCCGCACGTTGTTGTGAGCCATTTCGGACGGGTGTTTTCTATCGACCCCGCTTCACCCAGCTGCAGCAGAAGAAAAGCCTTTCCACGGTTTTTTAGGTGACCGCTTGCGAAGGGAACCGGCATGTGTGACGTGGTTTTCACGAGTTATTGTCCACAAACCAAGACCCCCCTCCCTCGTTTGAAAGCCGCCATCTGTCTAAGTGTTTCCATCACTTTGGCTCGCTTTTCCGTGAATCACTGCTACGTGTCCTGAAAAACAGAAGTAAGCACTTGGACGTGGACATTAGCAGCGAACCCTTGCTTGCCTCCATTGGCCAGGAGCGCTCGGCACCTTGTGGCCCCTCAGGTTTGCCAGATTGCCCCGAAAAACAGTTTCAAGAAGCCCCTCAGATCTCTTCTCCAAAGTCTGCAAGGTCATAGTGGAAGAAAAATGATGCAGCGTTCAGTCTGTTTTCATTAATAATCAATATATTGATTTGCAAATTGGCCCGAGAAGAAGAAAAACCAGGTACAAACACAGAAAGCAGCTCATTTTCAATATTTCATCAGAATCGGCTCGGAGTCACAGCACAAACGCCCTGGAGGCTGTGACACCTCGACCGCCTGTTGTCTTATAAGGAAATTGTTTTTTTTCCAAGGTTCAATCAGGTAAAAATGAATGTACTCTAAAGAATTAGCAGTCAATATTTTTTTCATGAATAAATGAATAAATAACAAAACAAATGGAGATAATAATAAAGACGATGATAAGAATAATAGTATTGATAATACTGATAATAATAATAATGATGACTATGATGATGATGATGATTCTACTCTACCACTACTTGTACTACTAATAATATTCATCACCATCATTATTTATAATTATGATTATAATTATGATGATTATTATTATTACTATTATTATAACTAAAACACCGGAGTCCGAATTTCTGAATGTGTAGACGGGTTTTGATTCACAGGGATGGATGGCTGTTTGTGATGTCACTTTTCTATTGATTGATTTATTTGATCATCAGGGCCATTCCCAAAAATCCAAACAAAACAAATCTGTTAAAACACCCTCGAGGTCCCATCACAACAGATCCTCAAACTACGTTGGCAGAAAGTAACAAAACCTGAACTGCATCTATGGCTTGTGTCATTTACATATGCATTTTGACATGGATCCACATCTGAAACATGACCTGGTCCAGGATTCACTGGCTGAGGTCTCTTTTAGGATTCTAGACAAGATTCGCAAATTGCTGCGGGGTTTTAGAGCTGGTTCAAATTCAACATTCGTCTGCGAGAAGCGAAAAAAAAAAACAATAGAAAAATAAGTGCTCTGATTTGAGAGATTGCCTGCTGGTTCCTCCCAAAGAGCAAACAGTGCTTGGTACAAAACCATCTGTGAAGGTAATGAATACCCGAAAAGAAAACCTTTTTTTTTAAAGTAAATATTCAGGTTCGGTAACCTCCCGTATGGTCAAGAGGCAAACATTCAGCCGGCATTCTGGGCTCTCTGGGTTTCCCCCTCGCTCTCACACATACTTCTCATTCTCACACTGGGAGCCCATAACTTCATTCTTGGTTGCGTTCCAAAGGACTGGTCGTTGGCTGGAGCAGGACCTCTTGTATTCAGTTAAACCAATCAAAGCGCCATTCATTCCACCAGCCCTCTGTGCCCAAATCATTTTCAGCCAATAATGGAGAATCTGTTGTATATATAATAGAAGAAACAGGGAAAAAAAAAAACCTTTCCCCCCCGTCTTAATCATTACAACATATTGAAAAATCCCTCCCCTGCCCCGGGGATCGGAAAAAAAACACAAAAAAAAACCACAGCCTGTTTACGTTGGATGTGTGAAGAACGGGGATAATTTATATTCTGTAAATTAACCACCTTCCCCCCCGAATTAACAAGCGCTAACTGTTCTCCCCAAACACCTCCCAGCTTTCCACTGACATTGATAGGGAGCGAAAACAGGAAGCAGTTGATATATTGAATTTTTTTTTTTTTTTTTCTTGAAGTCTTTAAGCTTTTGAAATAACTCTGCAGTTTCGACGCGAGCGGCAGGTTCCACCCGTTGCCAAGGCCCTGTTCCACATCGCCCTGCTCGTCCTTGAATTACCATTAATCTGGAGATTGAGCGTGGCTATATTTGCCACGATGCTTTTAGAAATAAATACTTTCAACTGGAATACAGCTTCTGAGTTCAACAATGCTTGCTTGGTCTGCAGAATCTTACCACAAGAGAAGTCATTTATACGGCGCGAACGACAGGGAATGACATATGGTAATGAGGTCATTAGCGCCAGCTCATATGGATTCGATCTGTGTCAGAGTCTACAGGAACAGGATCGCTGTCATCACTGCTCTCATCGTTCCATAAATTATTAAAACGGTGAAATTAAAACTTTCCCACATTAAGGTTCAACATTGGATGTACATTATTTTAAAAGAAATTGCTGTTTTGTCTTTTCCTTTTTACTTTTTAATGATTGCATTATTATGATAATATTACATTTACGTACATTTATGTAATAGATGATTTATTTTATTCTTTTATTTTTTCTCATCAGCTCCTGTTAAATCTAGAAAAATCTCTTCGAAGGCAAAGTTTGAATCTGGTTGAAATGTCTAAACAAGTGAGAAGGAAATGATTCTAAAAACATTATTTTGATATTTACTTTCATCTCAGGGTGAAGTAAATTGTGCGTTGTTGCAAATGTGCAATGAACAAAGGAACAAAAGGGAAAGGACACTGAAACGGATTCATTCAGATCAATGTACGACTTCAAATGAAGGAAGTTTGCACCAACGCAGCCGTGTTCACGATCTGTTTCGAAAAGAAAAGCAACATTTTGACGGCCCGAAGCCAAGCAGACCGTAACCTCAATGGCACCTCTCAGCAACGACGAATTCCCAGAATCATTTTCAGAAAACGATCCCACTTTCACGTTGTGAAAAGGGTTTGATGATGATAAAATGTTCGCCTTACGATGTGACACCGGCTCACAGTCACAGTCAGCTGGGATTTTCCGAGGTTAAGTGGCCATGAAGAGTTGCAAATGGGCCCGACGGAGAGCCTGCGCTCTCTCTCCGCAGCATCAAACCCTCAGCATGAGCACTTCATCTATAAGCACAGTTGAATGTCGATGTTTTGTGAGTTGTCACTCCCGATACGTCGACATCAAGCTTCCCATAGCGTCGCCTGCCGACGCATGAGACACCCCTTTCTCGTCATCTTTGGACGAACCCGGAGCGGCACGTCTACGTCAACGTCTGGATCTGGATGCAAACTTAACCTATCTATAAGCGGATTATTTTCCATATCTTTCCGTCCTAAATGAGAAATTGAGTTCTCCAGGCGCGTTGAAATTTGACAAGAAAGGATTTGGCAGTGAGTGCGTGGAGGTGTCGAATGTATTTTGGTGTCGGTCTATTCAACAGGGGTTGGTTCAGTGTGTGAGCGGATGGGCGAGCGGACACCGCCAGGCGATGGAGGATCAGGCCAAAAATGCAGAGGCAGAGATTCCTGTTTTGTTTTGTTTTGTTTTTTAAATTCCCAGAAAGCCAGGTCAGATTGTCACCATGTCCCATGAACAGAACTCGCTAAATCTCCGATATGAACGGAGAACAACTATGGACGAAATCAAATACCGGACTCGAAAAATAACTTGTTCAGTCTCTGATGAAAACAGAGAAAAATAGTAGCAAGAACAAATGTTGAAGACAAAATCCAAACGAACCGTCTCTCCTCGACATACGACCAGACGGACCTACATATAGGAGGCGGGCAGCGCCGTTACCGCGTGAAAGGGGAACGCACGATCGGCAAACCCAGACGACACTAAAAGGCTGCGACGAATTAAACAGACATTTCAATCAAACTTAAAGGAAATTAAAATGCAACATTTCAGTGACTTAGAAAGGGACTGAACGGGGCGGTTGGTCTCCGTCATTCCCGTGACTCGCAACACGCCGGACCGGCCCAATTCAGGCCGGAATACAACAAATGCTCCCTTTTTCCTTGACGGCACCTTTTTCGCCAGCGAAGGGGCCTCACATTGGCACCACATTACACACTGGGCCCTTAAAATAGGAACTGAACTGGTTCCAGAACTGGGTTGGTGTGTTGATTTTTTTCAGATCTTAAATTAATTTTCCCCATTTAAAATGACGGAAAACGGATTAATTTGTTCCGATCCCCCCCCCCGCAAAAAACTCACAAAATAAGGATATTGATATTGAAAAACCCTGGAAAAGAAGAATATTATGAATGTAAGGGACATGAAAAAGGAAGATCAGTTATTGTAAAGTCAAAGTGTTGTAAAGTGAATCTCGAGAGAGGCTGCGAACACAAACCTGCACTGACAATCAACTTCACTTCACAATTAACTTCTGATGGTCATCAAATTAAAATGAAATTATAATCACAGTAAACGTATTGTTTTTGTGGGCGCTCACTTGGGTCGCCAATTTCCAATTTCCTCGCTCTCGCACTCGTACCATGACTTATTTTTACATATTTCAAGGAGAAAATGTGCTCGAATCGAAAATTCAAATCCAAAGTGATTCGTATCCCAAAGGGCCTCGGTATCATGTTTTAATGAAGACAATCTGCCGCGTCGAGCCGAAAAAATCCATAAGGAGACTCTATATTCTGACTGACTGGGAAGTCTGATGTAACGTGTGCGCGGCCACCCATGTTGTACATGGCGAAAAGCAGAGCGTATAACAGGCACAGCGGTCAGAGATGACCCAATTTCCATTTCCCACCTCTGCCCACAAACGTAGCATTAGCACCACGGGTGGTGCTGATTTTTGATTCGCGGGTCCCCTTTTCCCCGAGGCCCCTCTGGATAATCTTTTTTTATTTTTTTTTCAACCGAGTATCCCCACATTCGTGTCAGGGTGCCAGGCCCGAGTCAGTCGACTCCGCCGCGCGGATTCCAGTTCTGAAGCCAGGCAAGTCTAATTAAACATATAAATCACATGACTGCGAGCAATCACCCTTTGCCCCCCGCCGGGGTCCCCCGGCTGTAAACCTATAAGTCTGGTGAGTCGCACGGAGCCCGAGGGGTGTTTACAAATGCAAACGATGGCCCTCAATCATCGTGCTTTAATTCCGAGTTCACTTTGGGCTCAAATTTAATAACCGGCCAAGATATTTATTTTGTCTCCATCATCATCTCGTTGCCGCAGGAAAGCGATACTCACCACATCGTTTCCAGTTGTATTTTTTTATGCCTTTTTTTTTTTTTGTTTGTTTTTTTTTCAGCATGAAATCTCACTCACCCCTTGCAGAGGACGACAGAGGGATGAATCCTATCAAACTATGTTCTTTTGTGGGCGACAGCTCAGAAAGGGAGACTTGGTCGGAGGCCAATGTCCACAGGGTAAAATAAGGTCTCAATTCTGTGTGCGCCGCAGTCATCGCAGACAAGTGCAATAAATGTGCGGGGCTACGTCCATCTGGTGCTTGGACTTCAGAGACATATGGGCAGATATTCTAGCCATATAGTAATACATGGGTAGCAGACCTCACACACAGACAGGAGACTCCACACACACAGAATATATAGTGTGAATGCAACAGCAGCACTAGACAAAGTCAAAGTCAGCTTTAATTAATTCCTTTAATAATTCCTACTATTTTATTTGGCAGTAAAATATTTTTATACATATATATATATATATATATATATATGTATATATGCATATTTATGTACATAGATAGATAGATACATTTACATGTACATGAACACAGACACACCAGTACACACATATATATGTATATATATACACACACGCAAACACACACACACATAAAATATTTGTGTGTGTGTGTATATATATATATATATACACATGTTCAAGGCATCTGTGCATTTCGTTGGGATTCTGTTCCCTTTTGGTAATTCAAGGACCTCCTCTCACCGCCACAATTATACACAGACGCACACACAGACACACACACACACACACACACAGACACACACACACACCAAGTCCAAATTGCTTGATCTGCTATGGCAACTTTAGTCTTTAAAGGCTTTCAATAATATAACATAAATCAGTTTAATTTAAGTATAATGTATATATGTATGCATGTATATATAATTTTACATAAATAATTGAAAAAAATATATATCTATATTAAAAAAAAATAATAAAATAAAAATATATATTATATATATATTTATATATATATATATATATATATATTATATATATATATTTTTAATATATATAAATATATATTATATATATATTTATATATATATATATATTTTTTTTTTTTAATATATATATTTTTCCCCCCTTGATTAGACTGCTTGGCCATGCATTCATTATCTACACTCCCTTACTCTACACAAAGGGTCACATGGATTTGGCGAGGGACGGATGACAACTGTCTCCAGTGTAACAATGGGACATTGTTACAAAATGTTCAAATGTTTGCATCATTTTTCTGGTAAGTTTTCCTAAAAATGGAAATGAATGAAAAAGTGGACCCGACGTTAGCTGTAAAAACATGTAAGTTAGAAGAATGCAGCAGGAACTGCCCTGTTCAAGTCACTGTTGTGCTGAAAGGAAATCCAACTGAACGGTTAATGTGACAATAAAAATGTCAATTTCATTGCAGATCATTACAATGTGTTGAAAATTAAATGGGCACAAGTAGAGGAAAAACGATAAAAAATGCATACATATACATAAACACTATGCACAAAGAATCATTAATTTTGGAAAAAAAGGTATTGCCTTTTTCCATTTCCCCGTTATTCATAGAGTTCTTGTCCGGTGGTTTTGCATGGCTCTGCTACGCCACAAACACAAAAATAGTCCCAGAAAGATTCTAACGGGGCGAATCCTTGATGAAATCCGAGACTGGGTTGAAGATTCAAGTAAGCTCAACAATGACCCTCTGCAGGTGGTCCAAACAATCATGAAAGAATGCCCACAAACTCTCTGCAGTTTCAAATCCAACTTAATTCCTCGATGATACTCCCTGCGCATTTCTTGCAAAACTTGCAAAAGCGGCGCCCGACTTTTCCGTGAGTCTCTAAATTTAGGCACGGCAAACACTTGACATTTATTTCCTATATGAGACAATCAGGGGAGAAAGAAAAAAAAGAAGACCTCAGGAAGCACCGCGGCTCGTCATGTCTCAGCGCTGCCAAACAAGGAGCCGGAGCCGGAAATGGAAGCAGCCGGTCTGATGAGAGAGCAATGATGGATGATAATTGATGACTGGGAAGCCTCCCGATCCCAGAGGAAGGTCTAACCTCAGTAATCATGATTAGTCTGTCCACCTCTCAACCGCCACTCAATGGCTCCCAAATGCTCCCAAACAGACACAGCAGTTCTACATCAGGGGGAAAAATAGAAGCTGTTTTCAGGGAGAGGAATGTGCTTCGACCGGGTTCTTTGGTTATTTATTTGGTCTAGAGAGAGACTGAGGCACTTCTGTTTTTCTGGATGGTTTTCGTGAGGGTTTTTTTTTTTTTTTTTTTTCCCCTCTAACTCTGTGTGTGTTGACACCATGATATGTGTGTTGGTTAATAGATCTTTCGAAGCCACTTTCAGCATGGTGCTCGCTCCTTTCCGGACGGTGTTACTGATGATTATTGCAGACGTCGTCGACAGAAAAAAAGCCCTGAGTTTTGAAATTTGACAGCAGCATTGCTGGCGCCTTTTGATTTGTTATTTTCTTCTTAGCTTGAACCACCGAGTGATTCTTTGAGTCATGTAAGTTCAAAACTTCAACAGTCTCCAAACTGTTCATTACCGCTTCGCAACCGTTTACATTTCATGTTCTGCGTGCCGCGAGAACACGGCATCATCCCAGCGTCGCCAACATTTTAAATAAAATTTATGCCCTGACACTCGAAACAAAACACGTATTGTAAAAGCGATTACGAATGAATAAAACATCCACTTCCCCGCTTATTCTGCGAGTGACACAGCCAAACTGTGTGTGAGGCCAAAAGTGGAAAAGGAAACCAATAACTCGATGCACTTCCCTCTCACGGAAAGCTGGAGTGCCCAAAGAGTTTCATTCACTCTCGCGGCAGTCCATTGCCAACGATTTGTCAAAAAAGGCATCGAAAAATCAAGCGAGACCACTTTCCAAGGCGAAATGTCAGAACCGTACGAAGCCACAGCTTTTTATATCTTTGATTTGGTTTACATTATAGGCACTATATATGACAAACTGATCCGGGCGGTTTACTGTGAGCGCCGCCACCCGAAAGCCAGGAGCAGCACAAGACATGAGGAGCTAGCTGTGACTTGACGTTCTTTCTCTCACCAATGAAATGTCTCGACGCGATGCGTTTTAAAAATGCTCCCATCGGATTCGACTGCCCGGAATCACAATTATAGCCCCTCGACTCGCCTACAAAACACGGATCGCACAAACGGCAATTTGAGATGGAAGCTTTCTCCAAACTACGATATCGCCTTCTACCCCTTCTGGGACCTAGGCCGCCAACAAGAGTTCTTCAAGCGTCTCGGCCCTGAGCCAGCATCTCAAGCAGTCCCCAAGTGTAGCCGACTTTTCCCTCGGGGTTCCACTTGAGGGCTTCGTCTGGATGGCAGCTTGTGTGGTCTTTCGTCTTGGAACACGGTCCTTGAGTTCCATGTACCGATGATGGTTTTAGCCCCGGTCGAGGGGATGGGTTTCGGCAGAGTGGCTTCCGGGTGCTTCCGGCGTTCACCGCCCTGCGTCAGCTGTCTTCTGACGGAGGTCCATCTTCTCCCCTGGGCGGGATATCATGGTTTACTCTTGTTTGCGTATCTGTAACAGGTAGTGTTTTACGGGCTGAGGTTGTTAGCCTCACGCCAAACCCCCAACCCGGAGGACCAGGTGTTGCCTTTCGTCCGACCTCTACCCCGAAACCTGCCCGGCTCGGTAAAACCTACCTGGGGTGTAACCGCCGCCGGTACAGCCTCTGGGCCTCCAGCCTCCTTGTGTACTTCATGGCAGCACACAAGCCTCCCCACCACAGCAAGCTAGCAACACAGAGGGAGGCAATTCTCCAAACAGGGGGCTTTAAAAGACGAATGAACTGCACCTCCCCTACAAATAGCCAAATAGGATGATAGCAGGCCCAAAAAAGAAAGGAGGTATGCTTTTCACTGAGTTGTCAACATTGTTGAAGGCGCTGAAATGAGCAGGGTTACTTCCTCACAAACCCCAAGACCAAAAAAACATGATCTGAGTTCGAAACATTGGAGATGAAGGTATTTAAAAAATTGAATATGGAGATGGTGTTGTGGCGGCTCGCGGCTCCACCTCGCAGCAAAAACATCCCCCGGTTCGATTAGAGTTCGCATGTCCTACCCGTTTCCGCGTGGGTTTCCTCCAGGTTCTGCGGCTTCCTCCCGCAATCCAAAAACATTTAGTGGGTTCACTGGAGACCCTAAATTGCCCAGACGTGCGAGTGAGAGCGAATAGCTGCAACGTCTGGCTGCGCGCGGCCCTCTGATCGACTGGTCCACTGTGAAAGCCGTCTTTCGGCCAATGCCAGCTCGGATGGGCTCCTGCCCCCGTAGCCCTGACTACAAGATAACCAGAATGGATTGGAATGAATGAGTGAAAAAAGGATGGACAAGAACAATCGACTACCGGGCCCTGGATTGAGCTGTGAGTATTATGCCGGAGATTTTGTTATAACAGGGCTGAAAATCTATGCCATCACATGAGTGACATGAAACCTTGGGGGAACCTGAACATACGAGTTGCATAGCCTGGGTCGGAACAACTGGTCTCTTGCAACAGCCAATCAGAAAACCTGTTTCACGAAGCGCTGGTCTCAAAATAGTCTCATCACAGACAGACTTTTCAAAGTCAAAGTCAGCACCATTGTCAATTTCTCCGCGTGCACTGGACACACAGAGCAATGGAGAAGAGGTTTCTCACAGTCCCACGGTGACACGAAATCAACAAGGCAACAGCAATAATCGAGTGCAAGTTAGCAGCAAAGTGCAGTGTCACATGAAACAGTAAACATTAAACTATGAGGTATGAAGTATAAGTGAAATGCGGGGATGAAGCAAAGACTTTGGCAAAGTCAGTCTAAATTGCAGTCATCGTCTGCTCACATTCGCAGCATTCGAGTGATGCTTCTGAATAAAACTCGACACGCTGGCAAAACAGTGGAAATGAAGAAGTGCGAATACACTGACGCTTCCTGGATTTCATTTTCTGAAACGTCAGCAACAGATGGGATATAAATCCTTCAAGGAAAAAGCGTATTCCTCGGTGACGAAGCTTCTAACTGCTTTCTTTTACCTGTGCAGAAATGTATTTGGACGCAACCTGTGACCTGCGACACGTGTGAACGATCCGCCATGTCACGGCAGCCCCTCGGATGTTTTCTGTTTGGATAATTAATTAGCCGAGAGCAACAGAAGGGGAGGGGGAGGAGAAGGATTCATTGCCCTCCCTGGGATTTCATGTCTGTTTTCCTTGCAGATCTGATCTTTAAAAACCTGGATGCGTCTCTCCATTTATTCCGACAATTTAGAAAATATCTTCCGATGTCAACCATCAAGTTTTGGGGTTTTTTTTTTTTCCTTTTTCCGTCACACCCGTAGTTTTAGCTTTCAATAAATTCCCATCATCATCGTCAGGTGTTGCACAACGGATGAGTCCAGATCTTCTGACCCACTTGACCATACGCTGCAGTGTTTTACTGTGATTCTTTTCAATGGTTGGCACACTCAGAATCAAAAAGTAATGTATCTCTGAACCGGTAATGGTTTGGTTTTAGACTTGTTTATTCATTCATTATCCATTATGCTGTTTCTCCTGCGCTCAGGGTTGCAGGGGGACTGGCGCCTATCCCAGCTTTCATCGGGTGATCTTTAGGAGCGCCTATGAACCTCCTGCATGTTTTTGGACTTCGGGGAGGAAATCGGAGAACCCGGAAGAAACCCACGCAGACATTGGGAGAACAAGCAAACTCCATCAAGATGGTCCTCCAGTCAGAATCCAACCTGCGGCCTCTTTGTCGTGAAGTGCCAGTCAATTCGCCACCATGGTTTTAAATTAATGGTAAAAAAAAAAAAAAAAAGCATCTACGTAGCTTTATAATGTTGAAAAAGTCATGGCGTGGCGTGGAGAGACTTGGGGTCGAGTCTGGACCTCAAGGATGAGGCCCAGCGTCTGGTTAGGCTCCTGTAAATGCGGCATCTAAAAAGGCACTCGGGACTCAAATTAGTCGGAGCAGTCCACTTCCCTCGTCTCCAAAATTCGAATAAAAGAATAGGTGCGTCCGCAGGCTAAAGCAAATGGGCTGTTTATGTAAAGAGATCTTTACAACTTAATTTCCATGAAAATGTTATTGCAGCGTTTTCCTTATGATTCAGCGCCCTAATGAGTTGCCAAACCTGCGGTGGTGCAAATAATCAAGCTGTCAGACAATTATCCTGTTTGAGTTGGGTGACAGGAGTGGGAACCGGACCACTTCAGCCTGACTCACAAGTCAGATAGGAAAACAGGGAAGGAGAAGGAAACAGAAACAAACTCGGGGGCCAAAAAGCCAAAAATATATGATCTAAACTCTCCGGTGATCGTTTCTCCACAGCAAAACTGCCAAAAAACGTCTTACTCATTGCTCCTGTGACTGCAGACCTTCCCTCGCTGCCTGATGAAAAGCCGTATCCAAAAACGCACCGCCTTTCTTTGTGGAAAATGTACCCGGCGGAGCTTCCAACTCGCCGCGCAATCTGCCAACAATTCACAACATGAGCGGACGCACACCAGAACAATGCGTGAATGTTTTCCCTCGGAGTCCGGCAATCCAGTTACCACCTTTACACGGCGAGAGGCAATTTCCTGTGCGGCTCAGCTGATGAGGTTTCAGGGTAGAACTGTTGGAGTAATTAAATCTCCCAGCTCTTATTAAAAGTGCAGCTGTCGATGGCAAAGCTCAGCGGAGTCGGAGTGTGAATTCTTGTGTCATGCTGCAATCGGGGAACTCTGGCCACATATGCCAGCCATCAGCATCAGACTGTGTGTTGTGTGTCTGAGGAAAAGCCCGGTGGAGCCAGAGGCCGAACAAAGTCCTTCACACACACACACACACACACACACACACACACACACACACACACACACACACACGTGAACACATGGGGTGAAATACATGATGTGTTTTAACGTCTTAACGTCGTTTTAATCATTGTCTCCCACAGTCGACCGACTTTTGACCGTTCTAGTCATTTCCTATCATTTACATTAAGGTTGGACTTTCCCACATTTCTGAGTGAAGTATTTTTTCCCAGCGACACAATAATTTCCATAATTTAAGTTTAAACAAACACACACAGAAATAAGACGGATGTTATGCCCTTTTCGCAGCCTTTCATTGGAGGCTATTTGAGTCATTTTTCATCTTGTGGCATTAAATAAATGTCAATAAACCCTTTTACCTCAGGATGACTAGTCAAAAATTGGGGGGGCACAAGATATTAAGACATGTCAATCAAATCCCTCGAGCCGTCCTCTACTCTTCGCTGACCGTGTGTCCAGAAGATCCCTGTTTTTATTTACGATTTCATAAATGCGGTGAGAAGTCGACCCATCGGGTTTCGAAAATCAACAATGGTTTTCCTATATTTCTGACGTGTCATTGACAAAAAAATTATTGATGAACCCCCAGTAATATCCAGTAATAGGCAAATATCCTGATGCTCATTTTTTATATTTTATATATATATATATATATATATATATATATATGTATGTATGTATAATTTTGAATAGTTTATATTTTCCGGTGGTATTTTTCATCAACCTCGCGTTGGCAGGTGAGTGAAACTGTATTCAAATCCAGTTATTTAGTTTTTTGTTTTTTTCTCTTCACCCAATCAGCTTCCAACTCCTTCGTCCACCCTGTTCATTTGTAGAGTTCGTGAATGTGGTCTCGATGAATGAATCATCTCTGCAATGATCAGAAATGGTGAAAAAAAAAGAAAATATTTCAACATCAGGTCACAGTTAGCAACCTTCAGTCAGCCCTCAGAGAGCCTTATAGCAAACATACATATATGTACATACATGGGGCTCTAACATATGACCGGCTGAGTGAGTACATCAGGCAAGGGCAAAGGAGAAGCCCCTTCATGGAATGGACTATCAATAGATGATAGATGAGGGAAGCTGTTGGAAGTTGCCGGATTGAATGGGAGCACAGAAGTGCTTATGACAGCATAAGAACCGCGATAGCTGTGGTCCACTGCACCGGAGAGGAGAGGCGGTGTCTAAAGATGCCCCCTGAGACGGCTCGGTACTTAAGAGGCTGTCAGTAAAGGCTTGTGTGGAACCATACATGTATGTGGAGGCCACTTGGCTCTATAGGGCTTCCCAAGTGAAAAGGAAACATTTGCATTGACTTTGGGTTTTGAAGTCCCAAGGTTAGAAAGGATGACACATCCTAAGGCGGTTGAGAGTAACCGAGTGAAGATCCCACAGGATTTCCAGGTCCAGACTGGAAAAACTAGCGATGGCTAACCAACCAGACGAAGGTAGCATGAATAATAGTTGAAGAAGTCCCCCTGGGACATCAACATCAGGAAAGGAACATGAGAGGCTCAAGAAACACATAGGGCTAACAGAGCTGGATTACAGTTCAGAAGTAACGGAAATCCCCAATGAGAAGCAAACATGTGTTTGTTTATGTAATTAATTATCACTGTTAATAGGAGGAAGAGTGATCGTCCTTGGAACCAAACATTCCTGGTCCGATTCCCGGCTCCTCCTCAGTGTTGACACTGAACAAGACGCTGAACCCCTATCTGCTCCCCTGGTGCTGGTCATCCATGATGGTTTAAATGCAGAGAACAAAATTCCCTGCGAGGGATAAATAAAACATAAAAAATGAAAATGAAAAAAAAAACCATCACATGCCCAGATGTGCCAATCTCCATCAATGGTCATTGGTCCCCGTTTATACAGCGCTTCTAAAGCACTCACACACCAACAGCGACCGAGTTGCGATGCGGGGTGCCAACCAGGCCATCGGGGGCCGCTGGGGGTTTTGTGTCTTGCTCAACAACATTTTGCATGCAGACAGTAGGAGATGGGGATTGAACCGGCAACCTGGGGGGAGAGAGGTCCACTCTACCCGACTGAGCTGCCGCCACTCCGTGAATGAATACAAGCGACAGCGATAGATACAGTGCACGCAGAAATGTACAACAATATCCAATGAAAGTGTGAATCGATAGGCTTTGATGGCAAAGAGCAAAATTGGAACCGGCTGTTTCGACTCTTTGTTTGCTGCCCTGTTGGCATAAACGTTTACTTCGCCGCGGCATTGAATCTGCACACAGCAAATGGCTTATTCAAGGCATTCAAAATCAATTTGATCCTTGTCAGTGTTGGTTTTGAAATCGGATGATTTGACTGGCCAGAGTATCGTGATGATAAAGGAGTCGGCTTATTTTTAGCCGTTTTCCCCCGTACGATCATCTCCGCTGTCCGACTTCAGCCAGTGATGAATGAATACGAGCTCTAAAATGTCTATTCACTGTCAAATAATCGAGTCCAGGTTTTGCTGCTGCGGCCAGCGAGTTCGCCAAGACGTACACTGGGATTATTTTTCGATCTCCGGGCGAAGCAGAGCCAAATAACCGAGAGTCGGACTGTAAAAGAAAAAAAAAAAAAAGTGACATCACTCCATCACAGTGCCCGTCCAGCGCAGAGCTGTCAAACTCCGGCTGTGCTCTGGTCAGAGCAGCCCTCGCAGCGAGAGACATCCAAGACAAAAAAAAATGCAGACGCGAACAATTCGGCTGTGAGAGCATGTTGAGGGCGGAGAGTTTTATTGCCGCAGCAACGGCAACAGGTCAGTATTCGCCAAATACAAATATATTCATCCGGGCTTTGCCAGAAGGAGTAGAACACAACAGTAAAACATTTTTGTATTTTTTTTTTTGCAAACCGAATGACATCCTGAGGTTCTCTTATTTCAATGGATTTGCTAAAACGCACCTGCGCCTTTTATGGAAAGATTTATAACCGAACGGTACGAGCCAAGTTCACACTCCGTACTTCTGCATGCTGTCAAGTCGCTGAAAGCTGCGGATCCGCCATCTTGGATCATGAATCAGTAAGCGACAACTGCCAACACATACAGGAACAAGACCGTTGACTATTTTTCATGACAAATCATATTAACAATAATGGATTTTAATTTTTTTCTTCTTTCAGATATGCGTCAAGTTAAGTGAGTTACGTACGCGTGGTTGTGTTCTCATCGCTTGACTGAAAATGCGACAGTGATTGAAGAGTGTCACGGCGGAGACGCAGATGCGAGTGTGCGAGAGCGACTCGCAGAGAACGACCACAGCGACTGGACAGCCGGGGCCTCTCCCTGCGGCACAACCATTCATTCACTCGTTCACTCGAACGCTCATCCTGACGTTGGAGTTGCGGGGGGGCCGGGGGGCAGGGGGGGGGGGGGGGGCCCCTTTCCCCAGGTGGCTTTGGGGGGGGGAGCGGTGCACCCGAAACCCCTCCCCCGGAAAACCCC
>CAAKHD010013739.1:38188-65420 GCA_901007705.1 Fistularia tabacaria | reverse complement strand
CAGGCAGGACCGAAGGGGGGGGCGGGGGGGCGGGCGGCCGCCGCCCCCCACCAGTCTTTTTTCCTTTGCGCCACGCCCTTGTTTTGGGGGGGGGGGGGGGGGGGGGGGGGGGGGGGGTGGCGCCTATCCCAGCTGTCATTGGGCGAGAGGACGGTTCATCCGAGACCACTCGCCGGTCAATCGCAGCGCCACAAGAGAGAGACAGGCCACCTTTCACTCCGTCATCAACACGTGATGTAAAGATATGAAACCGCTCACTCTGTCACTCGGGCGTCGTGTCGAGACATTCATCCATTCATCCTCTCGTTCACATGTGAGATCGCGATAACTTTGCACCCTCTCATTCCAACCTCATTTCAGGACATTCAACCATTCACTGTCATTCAAACATCATCTGCAGACGTGCAACCGTTCGCTGTCACACTTCACAGAGACGATGCAGCCGTTCACTCTGTCATTCATGTTATGGAGAGAAATTCATCCATTCACCCTCTCACTCACATGTTACACAGAGATAAGTGTCCACGCTCTCGTTCATACCTGATTCAAAGACAGACAACCATTCACTCTGTCATTCATACAACATCTGCAGACGTGCAACCGTTCACTGCCATGCAAACGCCATGTCGAGACAAAAACATTCACTCTGTCATTCACACCTCATATAGATTCACTCTCTCATTCACACCTCATATAGATTCACTCTGTCATTCACACCTCATATAGATTCACTCTCTCATTCACACCTCATATAGATTCACTCTCTCATTCACACCTCATATAGATTCACTCTCTCATTCACACCTCATATAGATTCACTCTCTCATTCACACCTCATATAGATTCACTCTGTCATTCACACCTCATATAGATTCACTCTGTCATTCGCACCTCATATAGATTCACTCTGTCATTCACACCTCATATAGATTCACTCTCTCATTCACACCTCATATAGATTCACTCTGTCATTCACACCTCATATAGATTCACTCTCTCATTCACACCTCATATAGATTCACTCTCTCATTCACACCTCATATAGATTCACTCTGTCATTCGCACCTCATATAAGGACCCACATTCACTCTCTCATTTGCCATGTATGTAGAAACACGCTTCCGTCATTCATACCTCATATATGGACATACAACTTTTCTGTGTCACTCACACGTCTCGGCCGTCGAGGGTCTCCAGTGAACCTACTGCATGTTTTTGGATGGTGGGAAGAAAGCGGAGAACATGCAAACTCCAAATGGATGGCCCCGTATCAGAATCAAACCGGGGGCCCTCTTGCTGTGAGGCAGAAGCGCTAGACTCAGTTCGAAGCCATAAAAATCAGGGCTAGCTTGATAGTGATGGATTTAACTTAGATTAGCTGTGTTCACCAATATCTAAAAGGCTTGGATTGGCTATCAGAATCTACAATAACTCACTCTCATCAGTGACCACGGAAAAAAAACAAGAAATCCACTTTTTCTATGTATTTATTTTTTCTCAGATTATACTTTACACTTTAGAGTTTATTTTATTTTATTTCTATATTTATTTTCAGCTTGTCTCTGTCCTGTCCTTGCATGTCTTGCTGCTGCTGCAAAACAATTCCCCAACCATTAAAGTCCATCTCATCATCTCATCTCGTCAGTATCTTGCAAGAATACCAGAATTTAGATTGCGGTCCCTTAACTGCTACATCTGTGACAGTCGCAACAAAGCCGATGAGATCATTCGACAAAAGGAGAAATTATGTTTCCAAGACGGGATGGATGAATAATCACACTCAATACGAAGCAGTGAAACTCAGCATTGAAACCATATTGTGTGAAAATGCACATTCCTGGGCTTTCGTCGGTGTTTTGTTGCGAATGAAGTTCCCGGCATTCCCGGCGGAGAACGCGAGGACGAACAATACAAACGGAGAATCTGACAAAGAGCGACTCGGAGAAACAGGTGAACACGAGGGCACGGCTGACAAGGACTGATGAACCGACAGGACGCAGGTGAACGAGGAAGGGAAGCGGGGGGAGGAAGGTGGAAAACCGAACAAAGAAATGATCCTAAGCAGAACGCGAAATACAAGAAGCCCTCAACGAGTGAAAGGAGGAGGTAGAACAACAATAATTCAAACGGAAACACGAGAAGGATAAATATCCCTGAAAAGGAAGGTTGACGTATAGTTGAGGTCCCAGGAGAGACAATGACAGCGCAAAAGCACACAAAACTGACAAACGAAACAAAAATCAAATTTAATAAAAATAAGAAGCAAAAAAAAAAGGCAACAAAAAAAAATGAAATCAGTCAAAAACTCAAAGGTTAAAAACCAGACTTGTTACATACTTTCTCATCGTCAACACTCAGGGATTCGACCTCACATTATCTTTCCATCCCTCGTCTCTTCTGTTGACAAGGCACTGTCTAATTACCGGAAAACGGATTCACAGCGGATCGCTGTCATGACATCAACGGCCTGCGTCAAGTCGCCGTTCAACCGGCCCGGATCTCAATGCGCTTGAAATTATAAACCGCTGAATAAATGTTGTTCGAGCATCCAAGGGGAGCTGATGCATGATGGGGTGGAAAGCCCTGCGCCAGCATCCAGCGCTTTCCCCAGGATCCTTCCAGTCTGCTTTCTCTCAAGGGTGCTGAATGTCTTTGGTTTTTTTTTGTTGTTTTTTCTTTTTTTTTCTTCAAATAAATGAGATGCGTCATTTTCCTTCGGTCTCTCCGGTTCCAACAGCCGGGTAATGGATGCGTGCGCGGCCCTCCGCGCCGCGTTGCTCACTCCTCCCGCTGGGTGTGTCGACACAATGCAAATCACCTTGGAAAGCACCGGCGGACCGACTGCGAAACTAGCAAATGAGCCGACGGCTCCGAGAACTCCGGCCCCCCGGGGCCACGAGCAGCCCGACTGTGGCCTCATCCTATCCTTTTTTAACCAACACAAACATTTTCCCTCACTAAGATAAAGGCGGATTTAATTTTTCTCATTTATTTGTTGTTGTTTTTTTTATTTTTTTAAGTGAACGTGGTTACTCATCCTTACGACAAACGTCGAGGAAAATGTCAAGTAGTCATTTTAAAGAGGATTTTAAGAAATAAAATTGCCTGAAATTAGCAGGTTTTAAATGATAAACTATTTTGTTTATTATCTTGTAATGGTTATGTCACCTCCATCGCCCTTGCCTTTTTGAAAATTGAACTGGAATTTGGAGTTAGGTTGTTTAGTTTTAAGCAAATGTCAGATATTTGGAACATTTTAAATCCCTCTTATTTATTTGTTCATTTATTCTGTGATTTATCCATTTAGCATTATTTATTCGTTTTCATCTCTTCATCCCAAATCATCCATGTCTTCGTTTCATGTCCTGCTAAATGTGGGACCAGTCTGTATGAGGTTGCGGCCAGGATGAAGCGAAAACCTCACGGAATTTAAAAGGCAACAAGAACGGAGGGACGTCAAGGAGTGAAAGAGGAGGAGGAGAAACATCAGTGACGGGGGGGGGTGTCAGGGAGAGGAAATGAGATGTGAAAAGCTGTACAGGAGCCAGGTGAAAGAAAGAGGACAAGTGATGAAAATGTGTTGAAAAGGAAAAAATAGTAGAATAAAGGAAAGTGGAACAGAGGTGTCTGGAGCAGATGCAAGAGAATGAGATATTATGTATTTCATCTGTTTTACATCATAGGTGTTATGATCGGAAATGTTAATATTTTTGTCTTTTCTATTTTCCAGGGATAAATGCGTGGATGGAGAGAAGGGAGTCCGATTGACCTGGACGTCTCTTCTATTATTCCATGATTTTTTTTTTTTTCTTTCAAAATTGAACAAAAAAAAACAAGAGTATAAAAGACTCAGGAAGCGATACTGAGAATCACACTGATTTGCAATTAACAACAACCCTGATTTTTGTGTTTTTGAGTTGAATGTAGCAGATTTCTAATCAGCTTATTACGATTGAGACATTTCACTGAGCCTCACAGCGAGAAGGTCCTCGGTTCAAGTCCAACGGAGGCTTCTTCTTTACAGACTCTCCCTGTTCAAATAATTTCCCCCTCCTGGAAATCATTTCCAGGAATCAACCTCCTCCATCTAACCCTGTTCTCTGGATCCTCCTCTCACACCAACTACCTTCTTATCTTCTCTCACTCTTTGTTTCCAGCATCCCTCTACCGATACACTGACCATCCCTCCTCTGTCCATGACCCAACCATCTCAGTCTGGCTTCTCTGACCTTCTCTCCAAAACATCTACCATGTGTTGTCCCTCTGATGGACTCATTCCTGATCCTGTCCACCCTCGTCACTCTCAAAGACAACTCCAAACCGTCCATCATCTCTGCTCTCACCACTGTCTCCTCCACCAGCTTTCCTTTCCTTCTAGATGATGTTCTTCTATCTCAAAGAACCCCTGAAACTTTTCCTTTCCAACCTGCTTGAAACTGTTTCTTCACCTCTTCTCCACCCTCTCCGTCACTCTGGACTGTTGACCGTAAGTACTTGAAATCCTCCACCTTCTTGATCTCCACTCCCTGCAGCCTCACCGTTCCACCACACATATAATATTACATAGATACACGCATACATATATTAAATGTATATATAAATATTTCATTTTATCCTATCTTCTCAGAATGTACCCTGCTTCTAGTCCAATGGGATCGTCTCAACCCCCCGCCTGAGCGCGGGATAAGCGGCATACGTAGTGAATAAACGAATGAATTATCATTTACGTTTTGTTAATGTTAACTATCTGAAAGTTTGCCGGAGATTTGAAATAAAAGTGTTGGAGTAAAAACCAAAAAGTAAAGTAATGGACAGGACGTACACCGTGGAAGAACTCCAGGAAATCACAAGCCTTCCTGTGATGATTTTTCGATTTATCCTATCCTCCAACCTCCTGATCTCCACTCCCTGCACCCTCAGCGTTCCAGCCGGGTTCCTCTCATTCACACACATATATTCCGCCTTGCTGCGACCGACCTTCATTCTTCTCCTTTCCACAGCAAACCTCCACCTCAAATCATTTGCAATAAAGCACATCTCATGTTCTACCCTGGGCTTTTTTCTGCACGGGTTTCCGCCTGGTGTCCCCCCACAATCTGAAGAAGACGTGTGGATGGAAATGAATGGTTGTTTGTCTCTACATGACGTGTGAATGAATGAATGTGAGAATGCTGGATGTCCCCACATGACGTTTGAACGAACGAGTGAATGACTGTCTATATGTGAGGCTCAGGAACCCACCGCCAAAGTACAGGAATGACTGAAAGAATGAAACAGAAGTTAAAAGACTCAAGCTGGTCCCATGAAGTCTGAATATCTCATGGAGAAGAAGGAGTTGTCTGAGATGATGTGCATCTTCAACCGTGAAGAAGAGTCCTTTTAAATCCCCCGTGTGACGCAAAGCTGGTGAAACTTTTCGCATGACGTCAAGAAGCAATGGAAATCCCGGGGGGGGGGGGTGCGGTCACATGACCTGTGGCGAGGGGCTGTTGTCGGCCAGAGGTTGATCAGCGCTCCTGATGGGCTTCAACCTCATCCCGCTGGTTTCTGCCAAAACATGAGCTCCCCTTCCCTGTCATTTTAACCAAACCTCGACCGCAAAGGATCTGGAGTTTGATAAGACGATGGATCCCGCAGGGGTCTTCTTGATTTTAGATTCTCCTCCAAGCTTAGTTTATTCACATGAACTTGCCACTGTTTCATGATGATCACGTGTTTTCGGGTTGTTTTTTTTACTCATGACTTCATCAATAGTTTTTTGTTTTGTTTAGTTTTTTTCACAGTGAAATGCAAGATTCCTCCTAGCAATAGCCATTTTTGTTCAAAAAGGCTTCACAGCAAGTTATTAAAGATTTCCTGAAAAATTAACAAAAAATTATGTAACAAATGTATGTAAGAAATTTCTTTAATATTGAGATTTCATTTTAAATTTAAAAAAAAGTAGCAAGCGAGTATGTGAAACTAATAATTTCCTGAAATTGAAATAAAAAAAGAATAGAAAGAATAAGAAAACAAACTAGTGTCATTGCATTGGGAATACAACAACTATGGTTAATTAAGATGGCATGGAGTAATTGATTAGTATATATTGTATATAATTATCTACATATTGTATGTTGTGTATATATGTATTTGTAATTTATATATTTTATAAGTCAACTGGAAGTGAAAGATACAACAAAAGCATCATCCGACTGTCAGTGTTGGTGATGTGAATTTTAAGTTTTTAATATAAAAGCAGATAATTCTCATGTAGTAATACTGAAAAAAGTTGGTGTTTTATTTTTTTGGATGACTGATGTGGATTTATTCAGCTCGGGCCAGCCCTGGCTGACACTCTCAGAGTCTAGACATCACTCCATTCCCAATTACTAAATATGTTTTGCCTCACGGAACAACTGAAGAGTTTCGAACATAGCGGAAAGTTTAAAATGGAACCAGGTGCAGGTCTCTTCAGAGGAGCATGTCATCAGCATATCTAAACACTCTGAAATGTTTGTAATTGATCATAAACCCATTAGTGGTCTTAAAGAGGTCCTTGTCCAAGGTTTCTCGGTTGGTTTTGTTGATTTATAACATAAAACAATAAGCCAATCTTGGACATGTAACATGGCGTCCTCGAAAAACAATGACGTCTTTGTTCAATTGAAATGAAAAAAACAACAAAAAAAACACACACACAAGTCTGGCAAAGCGGAGACTTGATGAATTCAGTTTGCTCAGTTATATTTCGTACTGGCTCGCCCCCCAACCCCCCACCCCCCTCCCCCGTTGACATTCCTTGAACAAGGGGGCTCGCCACCACACATGGAGCATGGGAATGAGTGCAAGGGTCAGAGGTCACTCACTGAACTGCGCAGGAAATACCCAATACTGAGAGAGTCATTACCCTGTTCAGGTCAATTACCAAATTGTTTATCAGAACTACCAGCGATATGAATTGTCCGACTTGCTAAATAAAGAAACAGTTTTAGAAATAGAAGCAAACAGTATTGAAGACTTTGTGTAATTATCATCATTGTTGGTGTTTTCATTACCTTTCGATATAAATATGTATTATGTTCATTAGTTTTTGAAAAACAAAACAGAAAAATGATCCTGTAAAGCAGTTGACCTTCTCATTAGCTCGTTTAATCCCTTACCCTTTTTCTGAGGCCGTGTAACGACATTGAAAAAAAAATGGAAGTAGCTGTGGATTTATTCAAGTCGAAGTGGAAAGTTTTGCAGAAGCCAAGTAGCACAACGCGACACTGAAAACCCAAAAGAGTCAAAAAGAATTGGAAAAATGAAACTAAAAAAATCACAGTATAAAGGAGATGAACTCCAAAGTCTGCAGCTTTAAACTCGTAGTTAACGATAATTATAGTATTTTTTCTGATTATTTTGAGCATTTGTGTTTACAATGATACTTGGGTGTTTGCATAAAGACCACGTTCCCAACAGCCGACAAAGAATTTCAGTATTGTTGTTCTGACAATATCGAGGGCCGCGTTATCACTCAAACACCTTTGTTTTATTTTGTCTGGATATCTGCCCCTTTCACGAGCAGATGATGCCCCAGAACGTCAAACAATAGATGGCAGCATCACATTTGGCAACGAGGACCGCATCAAGGTGAGCCAGATTAAATACCGGGGCTCGCTGGATCGTACCGACGGCGACACCCTCACAGATGCCCAAAAATTGGTAAAAGTGGACAAATATGAGGCCTGTTTTTGATAGGCCTCATGGTCTGCATGCGTCGGCCTGCAGGCCCATGGCCTGATGGTCGTGTCGTTCGCAGTCACGAGACCCCATTTGCCAGGACCGGCTCGTGTCAAAGCGCCAAGGACGTCTCAACAAACGATGGCACCTAAAAGCAAGCGCGTGACCTTCAAATGTCACCCTCCCAGATGCCCAAGCATTGGCAATAATTGGCTAATGTGTTTTGCCCCTTGTTGCCCTCTATGGCTCTGAGTGTTGGCCTGGAACTGTCAAACACAAGCAGGCATACTTTGGCGGGAAACATGGCCTCACATGGATGACGTAGGGTACGTAGCACCGATACGCCTGTTTTTGATGGTATGGTAACGTGGTGGGCAGTGACAAGACATCAGCGTTGACCTGAAACTGTCAAACACGAGCAGGCATACCTTGGTGGGAACATGGCCTCACATGTTTTGGGTCACGCCAGAGAAAAGAGGACGTACGGTAAGCAGCATCGATACGCCGTTTTTTGATGGTATGGCTAGGTGGTCATTGAGCAAGACTGCCCCTTGCCTGTGTCCCGACAGGATCCGGCCCTGTAGACGTCCCAACAAGTAATATGGCCTTAAAGAAGGCACGCCACCCACAACGACACCCCTGACGAGGGCCGTGATCCAAAGAGGCGCAGATCGGCGTGAAGAAAAGCAGACCCCGCAGACACTCGGACAAACGCTGCTTAAAAACAACAATGATGAAGCACATGAGGGAGAATAAATGGTCTCAGTGACCATCTAACAGGCCGTCGAGAGCAACTTTGACTTCCTGCCAAAGGACACTTCGGCAAGCTGACAGGAGGAGCCTTGAATCAAACTATCAACCGCCTTTTGGATGAACCGCCGCTTCACCAGCTGAGCCACGACCGCACCCGAGCTCTCTCTCTAAACCCAGAAACACAGTACATATCTTCACAAAGAATTATACATACTTTGGATCAATGGTTTTTGATGAATATTAAAGCTTACAATTAAAGCGACAAAATCTCATTAATTCATCTTTATCCTGCTGTGATTCTCGATGTGGGTTGAGCAACTTCCCCGATTTCCACTCCGCATGTGCTCGTCTCCCAGCTCAGGGAGTTTTCATCCGGGGAAAAAAGTGCTTTTAGTGCTCGTTAGCATCTTTTTTCTATTCGGCCAGTGGTGATGTGAGGGTCCTTATCCACGTGACGCTGGTGAGATAGTCACAGCTTCAAGTTCTCCATGGCGCTCAAATGTATTTCATGAAAGCTCGGTGGATTTTTGATGCAATTCATCAGTGGGAAAACAGAATCCATTGATTTTATTCTTTCAGGTAGATGGAAGCCCAAACACACACACACACACACACACACACACACATGAAAGCATCCCAGAAAGACATTTTACAAATGACAAGTCTATCAAAAAACAAAATATACATACTTTGCAGACTTTGTAAACATTAAAAAACCATCAAAGTATCTGCTTCACTTATTGTGACTGTTGCCACTCATTCTGAGCCTGAGTTACATATCGGTCATGAACTCATTTACCACAAACGTGATGTTATGGACCAAAAAAGCCTACGTTTCAGAAATGTATATTAAACCTTTATTTTTTTGCAATTTAACCAAAGTAGTTCTCAGACGCTTTTTCTGGCAGTCATCTGGCCAGGAAACTATCATCACGATTCAATAATCGCCCCGGCTGTTTAAGGCAAACCAGGGAGGCCACTTCGTTGTGTTTATTTACCTTGTATCGTGTTGCATTTTCTTTTTAATTTCATGGCCAAGTGGACCTCCCTGACATCCTGCGCCCCCCAACTCTGGCTCTGGCTCTCACCCTCACCCTCCCTCGTGTCCCTTGTGGTGCTGAACCCCCAACCCCCATCCAACTATTGAAATTTCTCAAAAGGTCACGCTGCTCTCTTTCGGAGCAAGCAGATGAGGCCATGAATGCAAGGGGATTATATTATATATATATTTCAAAAAGTCATTTTAATCAAAAATGTTATTTTAGTTATTGCCTTATTTTTCTTTGTGTCAGCAGTCTCTTAAAAAAGTACTTAATTTTACTTTTTGTAATACGTGATAACACTGGAATCGATATCAAATCGCACATTATTAAATGTTTTACTATGTTATTCACAATAACATCATTTCCTAGGTTGTAATACTCACAAAATAGAGACCCTGAGCTATCTGGCTTCACTGAGGAGAGCATTGGAAAAATGCCATTGTGGAGGGAGTTTCCTGATAAAAATGAACATTTTGCATCCTCTGAGTTCTCGATTGTTTGAATACTGAGATCTAGTCTCCATTTCAATTCACTACTTCTGTGGGAACTTGTAAAAACATTTGAAACTATTGCTAAATTGTAAATATAACTCTTAAGATTTTTCGTTTTAGTCACATTTACTTTTGTAGACCAAGAGATTCATTATTTACGGCCAATGGCACAATTCAGCACCAAAAAATAAACAATATATTGGCAAAATAATAATTTTATCTTGATGTAATTTGCTGCCCGTCTGCTTTCTTTCATATTTAATGGTCCTGACCAGAGTTTATCTTAAAGCAACATACTAACATACTAACTAACATTTCTGAACAGAAATCAAGACCTTATTTCTAAACACTAATCAAAAATGTTATGTTCTGCAGAATCATGAGGAGCTTTCTGACCTAAACTCTCCAAATCGAAGTCTCTAGCTGCACTATTTGCACATGATGTCATTCAAATGTCATGTTTTTGTCTCTCTTTTGGACGCAGACATGTATCCAACCATTTGCTTTTCATCACGGGATTGAGAGCCTTTTTGAAACACATATATATAAATATGAGCTAAAATAAAGGTAAAGTATAGTGAAATAGATCGGTAAGACACTGGCATTTAGAAATTATACACTTGGTGGGTTTTTTTTTCATTTCAGACAAATATCTCACATCTCATGTAAAGCTGATTGTCCAAGAAAATATAAATAAATTGAGAAAAAAATATATAATAATAGAAATAAAATGAAATTAAAACAAGTGATAATTATAATATTGATGTAAAATAATAAAAATAGAAACAAAAATAAAAGCAACAATAATAATATTCTCATCAATAACTAAGAACAACAACAATAATAATAATAATGATAAAAAAATCCATTGTGGATTCCCTCACAGAGCATTTAGATGGATAAAAACCTCCACAGACAAGGAAAAATACATCCCCTGCCTTGTTGTGATTCTGGGCCATACCGTCCTCTGGTATATATTTATTTTTCATTTTATGATATCTTTTCTTTTTCGCAAAAAGAAATTGGTTAGGTCTGGCAAAGCTTCTGGTTTGAGATCAAATAAGGACTTTGTTAAGGTTTGGGAAACACGTTGGTTTGGATTAAAATACTACGTGATTGAAGTCAGGACCTTCGTCATCATGGTCGGAGAAACAACCATATGATCAGAGTATGAATGTGGTCATCGTGGTTGGGACCGTGGGATGAAACGCAACCCTCTGTATCTGTGAGGCCGATAGTTTGTCCTTCTACCCGATCTCCTCCCAAAGATGATGATATGTATTCACTCTTCGCTATAATTCCACATATGCCAGAGGGCTTCTGCCACTTGAATGCAAATAGAGACTTGTTTTTTCTTTTTTTTTTTTCAAATTAGAAAAAAAAAATATGTTATTTAGAAAAAAAAACTAATCTGGATTGCAATCCCTTTATCAGCAGCAGACAGCTGTATCCCACACACGAAACCAAATTTAAAATACAGCTCGCTTCTCACACATCACCGAAGGCTAGATAGACGGTTACTGTCGAAATGGTTAATACGGCGCGCCAGTTAGCAGCGAAACAGCCACTTCCTTCTCTCAGTACATGATGGAGTCAAAGACACGGCAATAAAGACGAGTCGGGGTGTTTAAACAAAACTGTCAGTCCACTTTTATCCCAGGTCGTTAAATTATGTCGCTGAGGCATCGCCTCCCCCCCCCCCGGGGTCCAATATGGTCTGGGAGCACCAGGAAAGTGCTTGGATCAAAATATGACTCCAGTAAAGGGCAGATAAATAAAGAAAGGGATATTTTATGATACGTAGCCTTATGATTCATGATGCTAACATGTGTATTGCAAATGAGGGGGAACCCATTTCCTAATGTGAATTGGCATTTATGCCTTTTGCAGCGTGTGTACAACCCTCAATCAAACTGACCACGTTCCATGAGGACGTTTGCTGGAATTACTTCAGCGACATTTTAAAAATGACAGAACTTGTTTGGATGTTTAACTTTGTGTGTAAAAATATTGGAGCATCTAATAAAAAAGATGCTAAAAACCAACATATTTGACATGAAATCCACCTAAAAATCAATGGGGAAGTCACTTAAAAATACTTGGAAATAAGTATGCAGGAAAATAGAACATAAAATATAACAAAATATAGTAAAAATTAATAATGATAAAGTAATGATAATAAATACTGCATAGAAATAATTTAGATATAAATACTGGAGAAATATGTACCCTGGACTTCTTGCACGGCAATAAAAAATAGTAAAGGAAAAAGAGAAACTGAAAACAGGATAAAAAGGAAATGACCATTTTTTTCTGCAGAAAGGGGTTCATTTATCAAAATTATTATAGTTATTATAATTGCATATTTAAAAGTCTGTTTCCAATAAGCTGCAAACAAAGTAGAGAGCAGGGCACTTCCATTGTGGTCACCTTCTTTTTGGGGGCTCAAACTCCAGAGCAGATATAATACACTGGTATAATGACTCATTGGAGTAAATAATTACAGTGGATTTTTTTTTTTTCTTCTTAAAACGTTTGAGGTTGAGAAAAATAGAAATAAGTCATCATTTTCTGATTAGTGTCGTATCCGCATGCTCTTATAAACGGCTATAAAAAATGGTTTCCACAGAAAATAGGTGTAACAAAAAGCCTGGAAAGACCTTCCAAGGGCTTAGACAATGCTGTTGCGAAACCCGAAACAGCTGTGGAATGACCACAATTTGATCTGACATACTCCACGTTATAACTGACAGATAGATACACACAACAGCACACATGGTGAGTCATATTGGCAAGAAAAGAAATGTCTGCAGGAATGAATGTAGACAGCAGCACAATTACAATACGCTGCGTATGACAGATTATGCTTAAAAACATGACATGGTTGGTTCATGAGGCTACAAGCAGACACACACACACACACACACACACACACACACACACACACAGACGCTAGCAGCTGTCAGGCACACTGAAGCCACTGTGTACACAATACATTGTGAGCGCGTGTGCCTGCAGCCCCCCCCCCCCCCAGCCCCCTGCAAAGAAAACGAACACGGCGGTGCCTCCCGGCAGATTCACGAAGATGTCATCAGATAGGCCTGTAAATAATAAGTCCTTCATCCCCTCCGCCTTGATGAATGGGCCAATTCAGAAGCCGCGCAAGCGCCTCACCTATCTATAGGTTAACCACATGTCTATGTTCACGCCGTGTACGCATTGTGCCGCTGTCAGATTTAGTCAAGGTCAAAATACCGTGTAACTGCGCTTGGATCGGAAACTAGTTTTTATTTTTTTTTTCCTGGATTGTATCTGAACCATTAATAAAGGCGTAACAACAATGTATCAGCGGCGGCGGTAGGGAAGGGAGGGTCAACGCAGACGTCATATTTTGGGAGCGGGGAACGGCGTCCGAGAAGGAGGGGTCCGGAGTGGTTTCCTGTGCCAAGATAGCTTTTTGCGGTATCGTTCACGGTGGCCCCGGCGGGGAGATAACCACACACCAAATCCTGAAATCCAGCAAATGGTCTAAAGCACCGGGTTACAGGCTGGCTCAGCCCTCCAGACAGGAAAGGATATTAGGAGCAGCTCTGAAAGGGCTGGTTTTTCCATCGGGTTTAAACTGAACATCGGTGTGGTTCGGCTGCAGCAAACAGTTAATACGGTTCATATGTTTACAACAACTGGCAGACTGCACTGCAGAAAAAGAAAGAAAAAAAAATATATATATATACATATATATATAGATATATATACACACTCACACACAAGCAGACGGTTTAATTAATTTCCCTTCATTCTTTTTATATCCCATAATTGCAAGCAGTTGGTGTGTTGAGGTATGTGTCCGCTGGATTAGTATTCATCCTGTATCCAATTCATTGTCCAGGTAAAGTGCCAGCAAAGTATTCTTGCAGTGTCACAGAGCCTCACACACTCATTCATTTCAAGTGAAACCTCATTCCTTTTGTGCAAATCCAGGGCAGATAGACGGTCCAAAGATATATTTTTGTTCAACCCGGTCCAACATATTTAGGCTGCGAGATCATGCTGGATGTCCGTTATACATCTAATTTGAGGAAGCAGCCTCGGGAGACGTGTACATATATGGGGTTTTACAACGCACACGACGCCCTCCGCCTTCACATTTGTCTAAAGAGAATAAAAACTCCCTGACTATTAGTTTCAACAGTGAAAAGAAGGAGAAACAGTGTAGAGAGAGGAACCTCCGAAGAGGTTGTTAAACTTATATATGAGTTATATATATGTGTGTGTGTGTGTGTGTGTGTGTGTATATATATACATATATACCCACATACACATATTTTTACATATTTTTTAAACCAAGTACATGAGAAATATGCCCATATTTTTCAGCCACTGACAATTATTTTGCTTGTTTTCATATATATAAGATAAGATAATACTTTATTGATCCCCATAGGGGAAATTCGGGTGTTGCAGCAACAACATTAGAGGGGAAAGAAAAAGAAAAAAAACAGGAAAGATAAATACACACATATGACAGTGCAAACACATGCATATGCACATAAGTCACCGTACATTCCACACGCACGTATACATACATGTTTACACACATACTCATACATACTTACATAAATATATATATATACATATACATACACACTATAGACATACACATATATACACACACATTTACACATAGATAGCACAAAAAAATAAAAAAAATAAAAAAAATAACATGAGCAGAAATTAATAGATTGAAGAACTAAAGTGACCCGTGGCAGTCATGTGTGTGTGTGTGTGTGTGTGTGTGTATATATATATCTTTCTTTTCGGAAGCAGAACATACACGAAATCCCACGATCTCCAAAAAGAACTTTCATTGACTTGACCAAACTTCCGCCGCAGTCATAAAACAAAAAGTTGCTTTCATGCGCAAATGATTAGAACCCGTGATCAGTAAAACAACTTAAATGTTTAAAATTGGAGGCGTAAGTATTTGGATTTATTGAATAATCTAAGATTCCCTCTCTTTTTCCAGCAGCTGTACTTACGCATGACATTTATCTGCCCGGGCTTCTAACAGTTCAGCTGTGAAATGTTACTGAAATCTGCGTAAGAGGATTCATCTGAGGCGTACGCATCGCGCAATGAAAACCATCGCAGATAAGACCGAATTTGACTGATTTATCGGCGTGGAGTATAAGGTCACCACGGGTTTGACATTCAGATTACAGTTACGAGGCTGTACGCATCCCATTATTTTCCCATATGGAGGGAGTCCAGAGCCGCTCCACGCTCTGTGAATGTTTGAACGGAAAAACGCGGTCGAACAAGCTCAGCTCTGACCGACCAGATGTTTTGGTGCAACATTCTAGAAACCACTCCTTCATCACGAGAAGAAACCCTTAAAAAAAAAAAAACACGCCCCAATGTTTTGTCAGTTGCTCCAACAAATAGGAATGCACTTTTGGTCATATTGCCATTATTGATGTTTGATGACAAACATTTGTACGCACTCCAGTGACAAGGCCGTTGCTACCTGCTTCCTCATTCTAAAAGATAAAGATGACTGCAGAAGATGAAGAGTATTTGTTGTTGTGGCCGCTCCCCCCCGTTACTGCAGGAGCCCTGCACGGGTTGACATACACACCGTCTCTTGATCGCAAACGAAAGGCTTTCGTCAAGCGATGCGCTTCTGGCGGCACGCAAAGCATGCGTGAATGTGCAAACTAGCCCAGCCGTCATCGGGCCGGAGAGCACAGGGGCCACATATCCAGACATCAAGCCGCTCTGCAATCTCGGGTCTGCAGCGATATCTTCTCTCTTCATCTGGCTTCTTGTCTTCGCTTCCCTTTCTACCCCCAGCGCTTCCATACTCTCCGTTGCCTTTTCTTATCCATAAGACTCAACTTAGATATTTTTCAACCACTAAATTCAAACGGAGGTGAGGTTAGCCGTCCTCCCTGACGCCGAGAAGCTCCCTGGTTGGACTCTGGAGACCGGAGGCCTTTCTGTGCGGAGTTCGCATGTTCTCCTCATTCTTGTCGTAATCTTCTGGCCGTGGCAACTGGACTTGGATTTCTTCTCTTTCTTCTCTTGAAAAGAGAAGAAATCCAAGTCCAGTTGCCTCGACCGGACGACTCCGACAAGAATTCACCAGGACCTGGATGACTGAGAACCTCCACAGACATGTTCTCCTCATGTTTGATTGGGTTTCCTGCCGCCATGCAGTCGGTTTATTGGAGACCATGAACTGCAGAGAGGGGGAACGGTCGTATCTTTTGCTGGAGGGTCGTTGTGTGTTTTCGGACAGTGGAAGGAAGCCACCGCAAACACGGGGAGAACATGCGAAGTCCACACAGAAAGACCTCCAGTATCGAACCAGGGAGCTTCTTGCCGTTAGAAAGAAGGACTAGCCTCACCTCCATTTATTGGTTGAAAAGTATCTAAATTGAGTCTTGTAGATAAGAAAAGGCGAGGGAGAGGAGAGAAGAGCTGTGGGGAGGAAGGGGAATGAAGAAAATAAGGTTTTGCCAGATGAAAAAAGAAGATAGTAAAGGAATGGAGAAGGTTGAGAGGAGGGGGTGGAGAATGAAAGAAGGCGGCGGAGAAGGACTGTTGATAGTGAAGCACGGTAGGTTTGGGGGGAAGAAGGAAAGAAGGGCAAAGGTGAGGAGGGGAAGAGGGGAAAAGGGTACGGAAGGGAAAAAAGTTTGAAAGGAGACGAAAGACTGAAAAGAATACAAGGAAGTGGACAAAGGAAAAGGAGGGTATCGCAGACGGAGGGCGAGAAAATAGGAGACGGGGGAATGAAAAGAGGGGCAGAGAAGGAGAGACAAAGGGAAAGGATGTGCGAGGGAAGGCGACGGAGTGGCGGTAAACCGGGGAAGTGAGGAAAACAGGCCAGTGGGGAAAAAGTGAAACACAGGAGTGTGAAGAATCGATGGTCGAGGAGAGGAGGAGGGAGGGTGGGAGAGGTGGCGGGGGAGGATTCATTGAAGCCCATAGGACACCGCAATTTGTTTGGTTAGAACTTCCTGATGTAGTTTACCTTGGAAAAGTTGTTTACACGTCTGAATGTTTCTTCAAGCACAGAGTGGTATTTGACGGCACATGCCGCCGAAAGGGCGGAGCCGCACACTCCTGCGCCGCAGCCGTTTACCACCGGCCCCCGTCACCCTCCGCCTCCCTGGGGGTCCCCGAGACCGGTCCGGAAAAGGTCACGCGCGTTGAGGCGGGGCGACGGCCCGAGCCGGCCGAAGCGCGGACGGCTTCCCTCACGCTCGGACTGCGAGCGGCCGTCCAAGCAGCGCGCTCAGCTTTAGCGCGTGCCAAGCGCAGCCGTCCGAGGCGTCCCAGAAACGAGACGCGGAATCGAAAGGGGTGGATATCCCGCCCGCGGTCCGGTTTCTCGGACTGTCAGGACATTTGAAGTTGCGCCGTTGCCAGTTTGTACGCTGGTCCAATAGGAAGCCGCACAGCTCTGAGGAGCACAGATGGTGCAGCATATGGGTGGGTTTAAGTATGGAGTTACTCAAAAAGCATTTCCTTTATCCAAATGCAATTCTTTTTTAAGAAACAGACGGAAAATAGGCAAATACAGATTATCTCAATATCTTCAGGAGTCACTTTTCCACTAACACCTTCTAATATGCATTTATATTGCAATCTTGGTACCATGATACCATCTGCAATTAGTCATTAAAGAGATGAGAGGATGTTGGATGAATTACTGTAGTTGGCGTGAAAAGCAAGTTGGAGGAACAACAATAGTGACTGTTAGCTATACAGAGTCGCTGTCAGAATAAGGCACTTCCTCTGCCTGTTTTCCCTTGTTTTTGAGCACCAAGTCATGATGGCATTGTTACAACGTTGTTTTTTGGGAGAAAAATCATGGATCCCTTCCTGCATGGTATCAGTACCACTACTTAAAGAAAAAAAAAGAAAAAAATGGAGTGTATATTCAGGGCAAATGTCCAAATGTAAGTGAAAATGCTGACTAGATAAACCCCAAACTCTGCTAGTTCAGAAACCAGCGGTGAAACTTGTAAGAGTTTGATGTCTTGCAGGGAAATGGAGCCCTCGATGTCCACACTCGGTGCTTGTGACCCGGAGGCTTGCATTTTTCCTCATCAGATTTGTGCTGCTTGTTACCGGCCCGGCTCGTAGGCCCACCGAGTCCATAATCACACTGTTTTTGGAGGGTAGAAGAGCGATTCGGGTGCCGGGCTCCCGTCACGTTCTTTTGAGGTAATGATCGAAATGATTACTGCCCTGCAGAAAGAAAGAAACTGTTATTGTTGCTGAAAGCTGCGGTCGCTGCCTTAAAACTAATGCTCCTTATCTGAGTCCATATCTTTGTAGACAGTGGCAGGAACTTCATGCAACCCAGAAGAAATACAACCACTGTTTTGCCATCAAAAAATCCCCACCAGCAGCATCAATATTGCAAAGACCTAAAGTCTCACAGTAGCACAATTCATTCATTCATCCATTATATATACCTGAGGGCTGCTGGGCTCCGTCCTAGCAGTCATTAGGCGAGAGGCGAACTTCACCCCGGACCAGTCGCCAGGCGATTGCAGGGCCACATGTTGAGGAATACGTTTGGCACCTTTTGGCAATTTAGGGTCTCCCATGAAGCTACTGCTTGTTTTTGAACCGTGGTGGAAACCGGAGAACCTCCAGGACACCCATTCGGGACGGAACCAGGGACCAGAAACGCTAAGGTGTGTGTCGCCGTCGCGGGTAAACAAAACGCAAATGTTTTTCTTCAGCTTTCAAATAATTCGAAGTGTAGAACCTTCCCTGAGCATGAACTGTATGTACCACTTGTCACATGTTTAAAGTTGTGACACATTTTTTTATTTTCTCATAACGCCGTTTTTTTCATCTTCAACAGGATCAAATAAGATTTTCCACGAACGCGCAAACAGCCTCCTGTATGGTGTTTCCACTAATTCTAAACAGCTGTGTTCAAACAACTGATGGAGCAAGAAAACAAGTTTGGATTGGACGGGGAATTCCAACGGCACTTGCAAACTGAAATTCCCCCAGATCAAAAAAAAGAAATGAATTCATTATTTTAATCTTTACCTTATGAAAAGTAGTTGAGATACTTTAAAATAGAAGGCAATGCATTAATAGGACATGCAAGGATTTGTTATTCAGTCGTTTTGGTCATTTAATAAAGTCAAGTTGTTACCTGATGAAGTAAATTGATTTTAAATAAATAATAGTCCGGGGTTAGTTGGGTTTTTTTTGTTTTTTTTTCAAAGAGCAGACATTCTCCCGCCTTTATAAAGTGATGTATCAGCAGAAAAGCCGCCTTGCTTTGTGTAATACTTGACATATTTAATCCCACTGAACAAACAATTCCTGGGGCAACCAACGGTAATCTTAACTCAAACACGCTGTTCTCTTTGAATCTCAAATGCTGGAGAGATGAAAAGCGGCAAATATCAGTAAAATATATGTACACAGATACCGAGGAGCGTGAAAATACCGAAGCAACAGCGAGAGACCGGTCGCCGAACAAAGATTTTCGTTTCTTTAATTCTTTACCTCGACGCATTTTGATCTCAGCTCAAACATCCCCGAATCACTTCAAGACACGCCAGTGTACGGAAACCACAGTTCAGGTCCTGTCTTCGTTCGCCATGGAATACTTTCCCTTTTTTTTTTTTTTTTTTCTTTCGGTGGACGGCTGATATCGACGAGGCACAACGCTACGGACGGGAATTTGAAAACGAAAAACAAACCAAAAAAAAAGTCTGAAATGATGGTTCCACTGTGTTGACTGACCCTGACCAAACAGGAAATAAAAAGCCGTCTGCCGACCACACGCCTCTGCTGTGCTGAAGAATCTCAGCCTTAAATCCAAACCCAAAACATAACCGAGTCGAATGATTCCTTTTTTTTCCTTTCCTAGAAAAATTCCAAGCTCAGAAGTTACTTAAAAAAAAGTATCAGAGTATGTGTCGTTACATTTTAATGTTTCACATGCAACTTTAATGCGCTTTTCATTCGACTCTTCAGTAAAAGTGGAGGAATAGACTGCAACAACTTTAAGATACATATCTGGGTGTATATGTATTTATATATATGTTTATATACACAGACACACAAACACGTACATATATGTATACACATATACATCTATACATATTCATACACGCACACACACACACACACACATATATATACACACATATACATATTCATCCACAGACAAACACACACACATATGTACATACTGTATACTGTATATATATATACATACACACACATACACACATACACATACGTACACATACGCCATAATTTCCAGACTATTGAGTGAATATAAGCCGCATATGTACATATATATATTTATATATAAATATATGTTTGCATATATAGGCCTTCATTTATCTATAAGCTGCAAGTGTCCACATTTGTAACATGAGAGATTTACACAGAAAGATCTCAAACAAACTTTTTTTTTTACTTTTAATTTAATACATACCAGTAATATCCACAAATAGGTATTGGAAATGTTTTTCCGGAGAGTCCCTGTAACACAGCTGGTGAAAAAATTGATAACAGAAGAAAAACGTCCATCTATCCATTTTCTATCCCCAGATCTAGTCGTCCTACTCCATCTAGTCGCTATCTTCATCTTATTCCTGCACACTAAAACCGTTCAAGTTGATGGCCTTTAACTTGGAAGCTCCGTCGTATGCATTTCTTTGTGTGTTTACAGTGGCAAGGGTGTGTGCATGAAGCGCAATTTCATTGGTCCGATGTGACGAGGCCAATATGTTTTGGCGGCATGAAGCTTGTTGGTCCCACACAAAATTAAAATAAAATTTAAAATGTTTTAAAATCATTAAATCTGCTGCATCATTGTTTGAGCCGCAGTGTTCAAAGCGTGTGAAAAAAAGTAGCGGCCTATAGTCAGGAAATGACAGCGTGTGTGTGTGTGTGTGTGTGTGTGTGTGTGTGTGTGTGTGTGTGTGTTTGCACGAAGGACGCGGTTTGATTCCGACAAGGGGCCCCTTTATGTGAGGAGTCTCCACGTTCTCCCCGTGTCTGCGTGGGTTTCCTCCGGGTTTCCGTTTTCCTCCCACAGTCCAAAAACATGCAGCAGGTTAAGTGGAAAAAAAAAAAAAATCTGGAAAATTGCCTTGAATGAGTGAATGTTGTTTTGTCTGAATATATGTGGCCCTGCGATTGGCTGGCGACCAGTCCAGGGTGAATCCCGCCTCTTGCCTGATGACAACTGGAATGGGCTCCAGCATCCCCATGACCCACCCTGAGTGGTGCAGGACAAGCAGCAGACAATGGATGGATGGATATATATAAATACATATATATATATATATATATATATATATATATATATATATATCACTTTATCTATTCTTGCTTGTGTGTGTTATCTCTCTGTATGTGTGTATGTATATTGTGTGTGTTTACATATGTGCATGTATATATGTATGTGTACATGTGTGTGGGCATGTATGGTGACATATGTGCATATGTGTATCTACGCATGTGTTTACATATCTTTCCTAGCAGTTTTTTATTGTTGCTGCTGCAACACTCGAATCTCCCCTGTGGGGATCAATAAAGTATGATTATCTTATCTTATATATTGTTGTTTTTTATTTTTTTATTCATTTATTCATTTTCTCAGAATGCACGCTGCTTCTAGCCCAATGAGAGCCGGGATCGGCTCAGCGCCCGCCCGAGTGCAGGACAAGCGGCACGTATAGAGAATGAATGAATAAATGATCATTTGTCTATGAGATGAGATGAGATGTACTTTAATGGTCACATGATCGGGATATTGTGTTGCAGCAGCAGCAGCAGCAAGACATGCAAGGACGAGACAGTGACAAGCTCAAAATTCACAATATATATAGAGATGAAGTAAAATAAAACATACTCTGATGTGTAAAAGTATAATCATATATATATATTTTTTTATTTGGGAGGTCTGGGTTGTCCATGATGGATGATTTATATTTATGTGTTTATTGTTAATGATAACTTTCTGAAAAGTAGCCGGAGCTTTGAAATAAACGCAGTGGAGTAAAAAACAAAAAGACGAAAACCTCCAACTGTAATGTAATGGAAATACTCCAGAAAATCACAACAATCCTCAAAGCGTGATCGAGGTTGAGGAAGTGTCATTCTGCATCACTGCCATCCTGTGATGATTTTTCTGTTTCTGCTACGTGGCTAATATGAGAATTGGTGAGTTAAAGGCATTTACTTCCAACTTGAGGCCTTTATTTGACGATCTGGGAAAATGCATTAATAAATGAGTCTTCCTCTCGACCACATGATTTCCATCCCCTCACTTTCATCTGCCTCCATGACCTCCACAGTATGATTTGTAACCCAGCGGGTGGCTTCAGAAATCAGGTATCCTCTCTTTCCCCCCGAGGAGTTCCTGGACACTCCCGGCTTGCCCGCGCAGCGAGGCGTGGCCGCGAGGAAGACGACCGTCCAAATACATTTAAATATGACTCCGATTCCAGCTTTAATGTAGCTCAAAGCCAGGCGGAGCTCAGTGTGAGGGGGAGAGCCGGGGGAGCCGGGGACGCCGAGTGGGCGAAAGCAGAGACAGGAGGAGGGGAGGAGGGGAGGAGGATACCAGGAGAGCGGATTTCTTACACATCTCATTGCATTTGTGTGATAAGAAAAGAAATAACAGCTTCAGATGAGGGGAAATTGCAAAGGGACATGTAACAGCTTCCTTTACATTCTGAGAGGCGGATCACAGGAAGGAAGGAGCGGAGGGATCGAGAGGCAGGGTTGCCGCAGCGATGTGAGCAGACGTCTGGAAATGTACCCGGGATAACTCGCCTCAGATGTGTATTTGTGTAAAAGCCTACGGAACATTAACACTTGTATGTAAAAAAAAAAAAAAAAAAAAAAAGTTTTCTAACCAACACTTGTTTCTACTTTCAATTTTATTTACCCGCTGCCGAGTTGTCTGTTTGCCAAAAAAGATTGACAGCTGGCAGGTTTCGGAGGTGAACGGTGTCATACGTGCCCCAGAGAAAACACGCCCCGAGGCTGTACTTAGTATCGAGATCAACCTGACAAGTTCAGAGACGTGACTCATACAGTCATCATGTCAGGACCATAAGTGGATTTGTAGAATACCATCAGCCCCATGCTGAATTTTAATGCATCACACAATGTAGGAAACCTGTTTTTGTTCAGTGCTCCCTCACCTTTCGCGGCCTCGCAGTTTCACCGATTTTTTTACTGCAATCTTGCTTGCATTTTTTTTTTTTTCACAGCGCATTGTTTTTCTGCATCCTGATTGGCGAAGGGACTGGAGACCATTGTCAATCAATCAATCTCCTCCATACCCTGTCTCTTGTCTTCTTTTCCTTCGGGCTTTTCCCCTCAGGTGTCTCCACAACCAATCAAGCTCATCCATCTAACCCTGTTCTCTGGATCCTCCTCTCTCACACCAACTACCTTCATATCTTCTCTCACTACGTCCATAAACCTTCTCTTCGGTCTTCCTCTAGACCTCCTGCCTGGCATCTCCCATTCCAGCATCCGTCTACCAAAATAGTCCCTATCCCTCCTCTGTCCATGACCCAACCATCTCAGTCTGGCGTCTCTGACCTTCTCTCCAGAACATCTACCATGTGCTGTCCCTCTGATGGACTCATTCCTGATCCTCTCCATCCTGGTCACTCCTAAAGAGAACCTCAACATCTTCATCTCTGCCACCTCCAGCTCTGCCTCCTGTCTTTTGTTCAGTGTCACTGTCTCCAAACCATACAGCATCTCTGGTCTCACCACCGTCTCCTCCACCTTTCCTTTCATTCTAGATGATGTTCTTCTATCTCAAAGAACCCCTGAAACTTTTCTCCATCCATTCCAACCTGCTTGAACCCGTTTCTTTACATCTTCTCCACACTCTCCGTTGCTCTGGACTGTTAACTCTAAGTTCCTGAAATCCTCCACCTTCTTGATCTCCACTCCCTGCAGCCTCACCGTTCCACCCGGGTTCCTCTCATTCACACACGTTTATTCTGTCTCTTGTGCAGTACAACAAATTTACATGTATCTTCGGTCGCTGTGTGTAAAGTGTGCAGTGAGGGGGGTTTTGCATTTTTAAAACATTTATAATCGTTGTCAAAAATAAAGCTGTCTACTTTGCAGATTTCCTCTATTGCGGGTTATTTTGTACATTGTATATGAAATACTGTAAATGAAAAATCCGCCATCTTAACACCTGCATAACAAGGTGCGCAGGCTGGGTGTGATGTCCTTTTCATTTTGTGGGGGACAGTCGAGACACTCGGCCCCTGCCGAATGGGCTGGACTTAGATTTTTCAGTATTGTTTTAAGTGTGCTGGTCAAAAAGGCGCGGGGCAGGTGTGGGGATTATCCCCAAGTCCTTGGATGAGCCCTTCTGAGCCGGAGGGTCACCTCCTCGCAACTTCAATGGGAGAGGGAGAAAAGCTTTTGTTTAATGTTTGTGTTTTCGTGCCGATAAATCCCTCGGCTTTCCCGGCCTTATTGGAGCCGTCGGGCGGTGGACAGGTCACCACCTGGGACTCAGGAGTTCTGAGGGAGGAACTTCAATGGCCACATGGGCGAAAACAGACAAACATATCTCGGGGTGACTGAGAGGAACGGCCTTCTGATCCTGACCCAAATTGCGCCCGCGGACTGCTACAGTCGGCATGAATTGGCCGCAACAAACGGCGTGTCCAAGCACAGAGAGATTGGTAAGTAACGCGCCTGTTGCTACGTTGCACTTTGGCTTAAAGGTCTTGAAGTTGTATCATTAAGTCGGCTGCTGCACGGCTGCCAGAAGAGGAGGCAAAATGGGAAATCTGGTAGGCATGGGCGTGGGCTGGAGACCCCTTGAGATGATGAGGGCTCTGAAATGCATGGGGTTGCTCTGAATGAGAACCCTCTTCAGTGTCATGTTAATTTGGGGGTTATTGGCTCAGTTTTGCTGAGAGGAGCACTTTACTCCAAATGTAGTTTGATGATCCAATCTCATCTAATCCTGGACTCTCATCCGGTCTACATGTGTATCGCGGGGATGCATCTGTGTTGTGTCCGCAGTTAGCTGGCCATTCATGAGCGTGCTGTGGTGAGGAAGTAGCTTAGCTGGAGGGAAAAGCTCTTACTTCAGTCCTCTAAGGTAGAGCTTTCACTTGCAATCATGAACTTTGCGTCATCACTGGACCAAATAAAGTCTTGGATAGAAAAAATGAGTTTCCACTGCAGGGTGACTGAGCCCGAGACACAGGGAGGGGTGCAAAGAATCCCTTTTTTTTCCGATCAAAAAGACTCGGGCAAGTGGATTCAGGCATCCGGTAAGGTAAGGCCGTCTCTCGCTAAAGATTGGCCGAGCACCTCGGCCGATTTCTGCCGAATCCAGCGAACACCAGAAGGATTGAAAATACGGTCTTGTCAGGAAACACCTGGAGGTCCCCGGAGGAAGAGTTTGAGTGTGTTACAGCGGGAGGCTGGGTTTAACCCGACGAGCCTGCCGTCAGTGCAATTCGGGCCCCGAGATTTATGGCAGATTAGGTAGGTTGATCGAGCTTCGTCCAAAACCCTGTCTGCCCGTTCGATTCTTCCTTCCTTCCTTCCTTCCTTCCTTGATCATAGTCATGAGCACACTGAAATGCAAACACTGCATGGAGAATCGCCAAAAGAAACACCTTTCAGGTTCAACACGAGCAGACACACAAAAAACGAGAAGAATCCGGCCAAACATATGAAACAATTGCATTAATAGATTCATTGAATTGTCTGAAGCGTTATTATGGATTGAAAGATGCGTCGACCACAGCCGTGTCATTGACCATGCTAATTCCCCCCCCCTTCTAAACTGTCCCCGTCCACAGTTTTGACCTCGGACCGTGTTCCCAAAGATCTTTTTCTCCGTATCCTCGGAGTCAGTCAGTGCTTGAAGTATGACAACACGCTCCTACGCTGATCAACGAGGCAGCATCCAGGAGCTCCAATGTCCATTTCCACCGTCAACACACTCCACAATTGAGTTACTAGATGACGGACTCATTATAATGATGAGCGTTCAGTTCAGGATAATGAGAAAGAAGATACTCCTCTTTTGCTTATTAGTATTTTTGAATGCTCACCTGTCTTCGACAAGAAGCAAGAACGCTCTGTATAAAACACTCGGAATGTCGTAAAACGTCTGGCAGGCGTGTTAAAATTAGCCATTTATAAGACAGAGAAACTAATAACGTGCGGTTTAAATCTGCGCGCCAGGTTGTGTTTTAATACCCAAATATGACGTGTCAAAATCCATAAACAGCAATTAAAGTGATTAGAGAACGCTTGAGACACGGGAGTGATAATTTGCCACTTGGCTCGGCGGACCGCTGCGTTTTATGTGACGTGTAAAACCGCGCTTCATGCCAGAGGCCTTCTCTTGATTAAGTTTCATCTCGGACGAGCTGATAATGTGAAGAAGAAAAAAAACGCAGCATAAACAGCACGCGAAGAATAAGAAAATTCCTTTGTGTATCTGTGGGGAAGTCTGCACTGGGGATACATTTCACTTTGTTCCCTGCCTGCGCTGTTTGAGTAATTGTCCCCTCCATAAAAAGTTTGGTCGACCAATTACCTCACATAGATCTGCCTCCTCCAGCTCTCTCCTCCGCCCTGGTGCCTCGGCATTCGTTTCGCAGCCGCAGCTGTGCGGAAAGCAAATTTATTATCAGCCTTAGCATTTCTGACAGGCTATCCGGCAGACGCTCGGGGTCCTTGAAGTGCAGAAAGGCCTTCCCATGGCTGCGCTCCCCTGCCTCCCAGCAGGTCTGCGAAGTGAATTTACTGCCACAGTCAAAAGTTCTCTCGGTTCTCAAAGGGGGAGAGAGGAGACATACAGAGAGAGAGAGCGAGGGAGCAATATGGGACTTTTTTTTTTTTTTCTCTCTTTCTTCTTCCACAGATGCCCGGACATGTAGTCTCTCCAACCCAGAGGGGCTTTGAAATCATCTCGCTCATTAATACGTGTCTCATGGAGGCTCAGAGAGGGGGACGCTTGACAGAGTCTGAATGGAGAGACAAAAGCTCGGTTTTGTCAAGAAGCAGAATTCTCATTTTCACCTTCTGAGTGTGGGACCAGGAGAAAATGACAAAAAAAAAAAAAAAAAAAAAAAAAAAAAAAACCCCGGTTCTTTTTTTAAAAAAAAAAAATGACGGATATCCGGCAAGCCCGAAAAAACGAACACTCAAATA
>CAAKHD010013739.1:0-27950 GCA_901007705.1 Fistularia tabacaria | reverse complement strand
CTTTTTGTTTTATTCAGCCGCCTCCCTGGCCCCAGTTTGGGCCGTACAATTGTGCCCCCGGGAGGAAAAAAAAAAAAAAAAAAAAAACAAAGTTCAGAGCTCCCATTCATCCCCAGTAGTAATTGTCATTCACATTGAGATGGTGTGAAATACGTCGGGATAAGAATAAGAGAAAGGGAGCGTTGGAAATTCCCTCCTCTGTCCGATAAGAAGCAAGCGTTGTTAACTATCCAGGCCATTGTCGTTACACTCTAATTTGTCACTAAGCCATTTAACTCCAGCAGCTAAATAAATAGATAAATAACAAAACCCGCGGCTGGCAATGCTGTAACTGGTGGCACCGGGGACGGCAAAGAAAAGAGCCTTTCACACAAGCTCACCGCTCAAACACAAATCAGGACAAATTGGGAAACGGGTGAAAGCCCGAGCGCTCCAAAATCGATGGAATTCCGCACGCTCTCCCGGTTCTCAGGGACGTGGAGCGGGTCGCACATACAAATGAATACATTTTCAAGTTCCACATGGCTCGGTGCTCTCTATTAACATATGCCTCAGATTAGACCTTTTTTGACAAGGAAACATTTTCTCTGCCCGAGGCAGTCGGATCTTGAGAAATTTGCCACTCAAATTCAACCTTGGCGCACAGATATCGCCTCCAAGAGCCGGCGCGAAGCAAGCGAAATTACTCTTAGCGCTTTTAAATCCTGTAAGAATCGATGTGTAACCCGACCGTGAAAATATAAACTCAACTGTGGCGATGTAAAAATGAAACTTTAAAATAATGAGCAACAGACTACGCAAGCCACATTTTTGATGTTTGTTTGAAAAGGCTGAGGAAGTGTTTTTGTTCTTCCAAAGGGGCGCTGGACTTGTGCAGGAAAGACTCAGCCCAAGTCTGTTCACCAAAACACCAGATAATGTAATAAAAGGGGGTGGGAAAAAAAAAAAGAAGTCAGTTTTGGGTTTCTTGTTTCTGCTGCGCAAATATTAAACTGTACAGCATGAAATTTCAGTTCAATATCAAACCCTTGACGCTTGAAAAGAGGGGAGGGGTCAACTTGGAAGCCATATAAAATATGACACGAGGAAAAAGGCTTATCCTCGGAGTCCAATCTCCACAAAGGAAATGACGTGATATTCAACATACAGCAGAGTCAAGTAGAGACGAGTGTGTGGGCATAAAGTTCCTCATTTCAAGAAAATATAAAGAAGAGTGAGATTATCAAAACAGCCCCATTTCCACGGGACTAAAAAAAAGTACATTTTGATTTACTGGAGCGTCATTCTATGAAGTAACACGGTTTAGCATAGCATTCAGAATGACGAACAGACCTGGTTATATTTTCCCACTCATCCATTCATTATTTTGCCTCTGAAAAAAGGCCATTTGAATTTGAATGAACTCACTTTCATAAATTAAACTATAAAATGCGTGTTTGAGTGTGAATATGTGGCCAGCGTTGGCAAACATCTAGCACCACCATTACCTCATTCTTAGTTTTAATCTGACACTGAAGCATTTTTTTCCACTCTTAGGTGTTAATAAAGGTGTTAACAAAGTTGTTAAAACTACTACGAGTCCTTTTTTTTTTTTTTTTTTTTACTTTAATATTTTCATACCCCGAAGCCAAACAGCGATTTATTTGAGCAGTCATGTTTGGGTTCGTAGCAACACTTGGTGAGCAGTGTCCTGTGAGTGTCCCAGTCAGCCCTGGAAAAGTTTTCCCAAGGATCCATTACAGTGCAGTGGTTGGAGACCAGTTTGTTTTCATTGCAAAGTTTGGATGAATTCCTCCAAGATCCCCCAAGATGAGGTCAGTGTACAACATAATAAATTAAAAACAAGATGGAGAGTGCGGTCGGTGGCCTTTGAACACGTAATGTAATCAGTGCGTCAGTGACGCAGATGTGCGTGTTTGACTCCAGGAGTCAGATCTCACATTCTGAAGGGCACCAAGTTGAATGTGAACCGGTGAGGTGAAAAGGACGCTTTTGTTCATTAATAACTGTGGTAGTGGAAGAAAAATAACCCAAGCTGGACGAGGCGAACGCTGCTCCCAGTGCACTTACAAAGAAGGGAGCGAGAGGAGGTCATTAATGGCAACACTCTCAGGTGCAGGAGCTCCGGGGAATTCCTCATAGGCCCCGCCCACCACGGGACATGTCACGCCCGCCAAGCATTGGTGGCAACGGCCTGTTGGCGGTGGTTTTATGTGAGAGCCGAGCAGTTGCCACAAGGTGTACCATGCTTGGATTGATCGCCTCGCCGATCTTCAAAATCTTGACACACCACTTGGCCACTTCGTCACAAAGGCAGTCTTCTCTTCTCTGGGTACACTGTTGGGGTGCTCGCCATTAGCATGTCTTTACATCTTATCAGATGTGCAGATTTTCCACCTCGACCAGCAGACCCTCGAAGACCAATCACCACTGTGCATCATTCTGTGCCGCCGGCCGAAAAAGACGGAGTGACGACATTTCTGCTTCTCCACGTTGACAGCGCCCGGTTCAGGTGTATGACCAATCACCAATATCTTTCGGAATCAAATCTGTAGCAAGAGCAGGGAACGGCTTGGGGAAAATCTTGAGAGGTGGAGGTAAGGAGAGGAATGAAGGTTAGTCGCAGCAAGACAGAATAAAAGTGTGTGAATGAGAGGAACCCGGGTGGAACGGTGAGGCTGCAGGGAGTGAAGATCAAGAAGGTGGAGGATTTCAGGTACGTAGGGTCAACAGTCCAGAGGAATGGAGAGTGTGGAAAAGAGGTAAAGAAACGGGTTCAAGCAGGTTGGAATGGGTGGAGAAAAGTTTCAGGGGTTCTTTGTGAGAGAAGAATTTCATCTAGAATGAAAGGAAAGGTGGAGGAGACAGTGGTGAGACCAGAGATGATGTATGGTTTGGAGACAGTGACACTGAACAAAAGACAGGAGGCAGAGCTGGAGGTGGCAGAGATGAAGATGTTGAGGTTCTCTTCAGGAGTGACCAGGATGGAGAGCATTAGAAATGAGTCCATCAGAGGGACAGCTCATGGTAGATGTTTTGGAGAGAAGGTCAGAGAAGCCAGACTGAGATGGTTGGGTCATGGACAGAGGAGGGATAGGGACTATATTGTTACAAGGATTAGAGATGCCAGGCAGGAGGTCTAGAGGAAGACCGAAGAGAAGATTTATGGACGTACTAAGAGAGGACATGTAGTTAGTAGGTGTGAGAGAGGAGGATCCAGAGAATAGGGTCAGATGAAGAAGGTTGATTCGCTGTGGTGACACCTGAAGGGAAAAGCCCAAAGGAAGAGAAGAAGACACAATATCTCTTGGACAGCACTCAAGAGCAAAGTTGTGCCTCGGTGATGTATTGCGAACCGATCGCAAGAACTCCCAAACCAGGACGCAAGATTGGATACACCATCTCACTTCTTTCGGAGTACATGGAGGCATTACGTCCCCTCCTGCTAATGCATTCTGGGATTGCATCGCTCAAATCGCTAAACAAAACCCCTATTCTACCACAGAATGTCTGCAAAGTCCAATATCAACTACATGGCGCAAAGTATGACATTAAACCGATGCTAACATGCCGAGCTAGCCTCGTTCTGCGAATGTTAGCAACTGGATAGCGCCTTGATTAGTATCTGCTAAGACGTCCAGCAATTGCAAGGAGGCTTCCAGTCAGACATCATCCTTGATTTAATTGTGGATAAAGCTGATGAATAGTTAGTATTTCATTATTGGCTGCTCTCTGAGCAGAATGTCAACATAATTAACTGCGAGCCATTACACCGAGGTATGACATCAACTGTTGATGTTTCTGCAGGCAGAAATCCACAGAAATTTAGAACGCTCAGAAATAAAGAGCCCAAAAATATATTTCTTTTTCGGATCTCTTATTGGACTGAAAAGAAACTTACTCAGGCATTGAACAGGGCTATTACTCTTCAGGAGTTTATCCAGGCAGCTGATATGTATTTTCTGTTTGTCTCTGGCAAAAGTGGCAGTGCTTGCCAAAATATTGAGTGATAAAGAGAAGATGGAGCCTCTCCCAAACACAACCAGCCATTGTCTTACAGATCTTAATAGCATAGAGTTCGCCTATTATTGTCATTGCATTTCGAAACACAAGGAAATTGTCATCAGCCACGGTGCCTCATTGTTCGGGAAGAGGTTGAAAGGGAGCTGGAAGATGTATAGTTTGCTGAAGTCATCATGTTAAATCTGGAATTTTATCCATAACTATGAGAGATGTGTTTTGTTTTATTGGACAATGGCCAAACGTAGTCGCTTTCTAAAATTGCTTTGAATACTCTTATAGTGGACATTATCTGGTAAAACTGCAGTACGAGCATATGTCATTTGTATATGTCACGTGTATTCAAGGGTCTTTTAATGAAAGCTGGGCTTCAGCTGCTTTGTTGAAAGTAATTTGAGGCGTCCAGGATACGGTCTTTTTTAAACAAAGCTGCAAGAACGGCGAGTCCATTTCATGATTCTTGGCAGAGTATTGGCATTGTATGTGCATTACCATTGAACCCGGAACATTCTATAGCTGGTAATTAGTTTAGAACTGGTCGCCCTTTGGAGATGAGGATATCTGGACTAACCACTTCACTGCAGCATTCGCAGGGTACTTTTCCTTAAAGAGCATGGAAAGCCAAACATTGACTTCAATGAAAATATTAGATTAGTTGGTCAACGTTCCCACCCTCACCTATGGTCAAGTAAACTGCGAGCGAAAGAACTTGATCACAATTCAAGCAGCTGAAATGAGTATCCTCCACAGGACTCCACAGGACTGTCCCTCAGAGGTAGGTTGAGGCGCTGGGTTCCCGGCGGGGGAACGAAGACCCGGGACATGCCGGAGGGGCCTATGTCCTCTTGCTGGCCCGGGAACAACTCGAGTTCCCCCGTAAGAGCTGGACGAAATGGCCGAGGAGAGGGAAGTCTGGGTCTCTGCTTGGGCAGGCTGCCCCCACGACCCGACAGCGTGGGATGCGGAAGATAGATGGATGAATGGATGGATGGATTTGACAGGCGATCCAAAAAATCCATTTTTACAGAAGGCCTTTGATTTGATGGTTTGTTTTTTTCCGCGGTCAATGTCGATCATTTGTTCACACGTTTGCAATAAAAACTGGCCGAGGTCAAGAACAAAGGCTGCACTATTGGTCTGATCTGTTTCAAAGACAATAACGCCAAAACATTTCATGACAACTTCATTTTTTAATGGCCTTTTAAAGCAGTTTTAATGAGTAGAGTTCGGTTTGTCACCAGGCTAAGATAATGCGGCCGCAAATGACCATTATTACGATTCAGGAGCGGAAAAAAGAAAGTGTCTGTGAACACTGCGAGGAAGCAGAAGGATCTATTTTCACCTTTTAGATGTGGCCATCATTTGGAAGGTGGAAGTACACGGTCGTGAGCAGCGTTGCGGCTTCAATGTCATCACCGCCAACAACCCAGCATGGCTCTTCAAAACTCCCCTCGCCGCCTCCTGTTAGCACTCGGCCACTTGGTGCCACTTGGCGTCGGAAGCCTTACGTGCTTTTCAAGCATTTGTATTTGGCTCAGTTTGTCTGGGTTACACTTTGGGGCTTTGCAGCACTTAGGGGATAGATGAATATGATTTTTTTTTTTCTGTTTGTTTTTTCCCCTCTTCTCGTCATTTGCCGTTTTTTTTGGCAAGATTGAAGATATGATAAGTGTGCGGGGTGTCAATAATTCAGTAGACCCCTCACTAAGCACTTCGGCTCGGAGCTACCAGGCAGACGTGTCTGAGGTTTTGATCTGAACCTATATGTAATTGCTCTCAAATCATTCCTCCTCACTTTGAAGTTTTGCCTTCACAGTCCTGTCAGGGAAGATTTACCAGCGTGTTCGTCTTCTGGATGTATGTGTTCACTATTAGGGACGCCGCATTACTGAGATATATTGACCGCAGCTAATTTATGAATTGCAACCATGTCTAAAGTGGTTAGCTTGAATATAACTCTCAATTAGCCCTGTGTTTCCCTCGCACAGCAACAGCACTGTCTTGAGACGCTTAACTCAATTACCGCAACATATTTCTGCAATTGCGACCCCCCCCACACACACACACCACCGCCGCCGCCGCCGCCGCACCCAAATTTCCCCTCCTGGATGATCCGGACGTGGACATCCACTGACATGCATGAAATCGGGAGCTTGTGCAAAGGGATCATGTGAGCGATTCAGTATGAGGTGGAACAAATTTAAATTGTGATTAATGGGGTTAAATGCAGGGGGGGGGGTGACAAGTGGAGACAGCTTGTTTATTGTGATGTTTTTTGTTTTCTTTTTTTTTTTCTATTTTCAAGAGTTTTGCAAAAACCTAACGCGTTATTTGCTTTTAGCATAGCAACATTGAACTGGGGCGGAGGAAGATCTGTTTTGGAGAAGAAGCCGGTTTTCGATAGTGGATGTGACTTACATTGGGTACTTTTATTGGAAAAAAAGAAATAATAATCTCAAAAATGAAAATATCAATGAGGCTAAAATGCATCACAGAAAATTATTAGTGTCATTTGTCTGACTAGCTTTTATTTTTAGCTCAGAATGTAATTGTTTATACCCACAATGCAGCTTCAAAATCCAATTGTACGGCTGCCTTTGAGAGAAACATCAGGGGGTTTGACCGCAATCCATGTTCGGTGGAACCAACTCTGAGTCCCTAAAAGTGTCCCAGAAAAGTATTCCTTGAAAAGAGGGGGAACCCTGAGTAATGAAGGGGGGCAGTCACATAACGGGCCTCTTTGACCTCTGTAATAGGCGCATCACTCCAGAGTCAGTAGGACACCAATAAAAACATCAGTCAGACACAGAAGGTCAGGACTGCGAGGGAGAACTACAACAGGGCGTCTCGCCTTTGCAGGCATCAGAACGGCGAAAAGAAAGGAGAATGTGCAAAATGGCCCTCAGCCCGGAAAGAACGACACGGTACCCCTTGAATTATGAATGGCTGACGTTGTCGTACAAATATATTCTGGTGACAATCTTTTCCCGCAAGTGCACTTGTTTGCTTTTCTTGTTTCTGCTGTTTTGTTTTGTTTTTCTTGTTTGTTTTAAAGGCCTCAGTTGTTTTTTTTTCAATAATGTTGTCAGCTGGCGCCTGCATTTTTACAAACTACCAGATCTTTCAGCCTCCACAGAATAGTCACTGTTGAGAATATCTGAACATGGAATATTTTTCTGAATATATTCAGACAACGGAAAAGCTATTTCTTTCAGACTTGGGTGTTGTATTCTTTTTTCCAGCACTTGTTTTTCTTTGGATATTCTTTTTTTTTTTCACATCCTTAACACACTCCTGGTATTAATGTGGTTTCCTTTTCCACCAATGAGGCTCTCATTTTTCTGGTCTGGTCATATCTCATTTTATGCAGTTCGATGAGGTTTATCCATATTCGCTGTACAGTCAGTGAAAGCCATAGGTTAACGATTTAAAACGGGAGATTGAATTTCAACTATAAGTGAAACTGGTGACTTGTTAAAAAAGCGTTGCAACCCAAACATCGGAGGGCTTTTAAGATAAGATATGATGAGATAAGATAGCCTCCGTTTATCCCATGACGTGAAATATCAATTGTCACAGCAGTACTACAGAGTAGAAAAGTGTGCAAATATTAATCATCGAAAGAATATGCAAATAAAGGAGATCCGGTTTGAACAAGAGAGCAAATTGTTGTTAGACTCCGTATGAACACCCTTGTGATCGACCAATAAAAGGTGAACCCTCTGGTCCAATGACAGCTGGGATTAGCTCCGGTTTCCACAACCCTATGTGCAGAATAATGTATAGCAAATCGATGCGTCGCAATAATTCTGTCCTTTCTGGGTCAGTCAATGCAGCACAGTCACGCTTGAAGGCACTTGACCACAACTTCAATTCCTTACATCCAAACATCAAGAGCTATCTCATTTTTTTTTTTTTTTTGTGCCACTGACTGACTCTTTCTCCAGACACATGTGGCCCTCGATCTCTTTGTACCACAAAACTTTACATAAATAGCAGTCAGAGTCACCGCAGAGCCATCCAGAGCAGTGTGCAGCTGTTTAACACCACGATGGGCTCAGTGGACTGGATCTGGGGGTGGAATGAAGCCGCCACAGATTACTTCTACGTGTGTTTGAGGCAGGGCGATAAATTGAGAGCAGTACGCGCAGGCGAGAGTCAGGGAACAATCACTCACTGCAATGTAAACGTCATGCAACGCAAGTCAGATTTGGTACCGATCATATGCATGTAAAATAATAAAAACGTCAACACTTTTTAGTGCTTTAGGGCAGGATGTGAGCTGGTGACCCTGCAGCCAATACCCCATGCATTCATCCACCATAATGACCTTCAGAGTTGGGCTTTTAGCTGCCTTAAGTGTTACATCGCTTCCTGTTTTACCGCTAAACAGACCGAAAGAAAAAAAAAAAAAAAATTTCAAAAAAAAATTCTGCACGCAAACGTAATTCTTAGGAGAGGAGTTAGAAGCGGGGGCCGGTTCGTGGGCACAATTCGGCATGCTGCTGGTGCATCTGGCACGTCGCAGCGCTCGGCTGTGTGTGTGTTCACAGGAAACCGGGAGCACCCCAGGGCTCTGTTCTTGGCCCGGCTCAGACTTAGAGAAGGGAAAGGGGGGAGAGGGGAGGGGGGCTCCTCGAGTCTGTAAAAACAATTCCCTGAGATCTCCAAACAGCCAAAAGCAATATAGCCACAAGGAAACCTTGGCCGCCTTCCAAAGCAAACAATTAAAATGAGCAATGTGATCAGATCCTTGCGAGAAGTGGCAAACACTCGCCAATTTACGGGAACGTGTTCAGCTTTCATGCGTTGAACAAAGCATGTATTTCAGGTACGCGTCGGATTACGTGTCGGGAGCTGATAAGTTACAGAAATGAAGGCGATATCCACACCCGCAAGGTTTATGGGGAACCTCACAGTTTGTTGTTTGCTGCATTTTTAATGTGACAGCTCTCTCTCGTGAGGAAACATTTCCACAGGAAGCATGAGAATAACAAAGCGTCAAGTAACCTGTGCAAAGTCTCGGAGATTCTTTTGATTTGTACTGATTAGAGAAAGGGATTTATTTATATATAAATATTTTATTTCATGATTAGAATTAAGGTGTGTCAGCTAATAGATAGAATCTAATTATTAGGTGCGTGTAGTTCAAACCGTACATAGCAGGAACATTATAATCATCATAAGCCGTTCATTTAACTTCAGAATGGGCTCATCCCGGTCTTCCAAAATTTTGCGACATCATTTTTGTTGTCTACATCCACAAGAATTTCACCTAAATTTGATTCCATTGTTTTCAATCGGGAGAAACTAAAATTGCAGCTTGACTCCAAAATCAATCAATCAAAATCCATCGCTGAAGTGACATTAAACGAAAAAAATATTGAGATATTTATAATTTCTTGCAACTGTTGGTTATAATATTTGGATTATTTGCAAAGCTCAGCTCAAATATTGTACTTGTCTGCCCTCTGTGCTGACACACCTGGACAATCACAACATCCAATGCACAAGTGCTGACTTTAGCTCAGCTTTCAGCACGGTCATCCCCTCCAAGTTAATCACTTGGTGACCGGGGAATCGACACCGCCCTCTGCGACTGGATTACGGACTTTCTGACCAATAGACCACATTGTGTTAGGTCAGGCCACACCTGGTCCACCACCATCACACTCAACACCAGTGTGCCACGAGGTCTCTACTCTATATTCACCTGCAACTGTCAACCTGTACATGGATCCAGCCCCATCATCAAGTTTGCCGACGACACTATGATGATCGTTCTCATCAACAACAATGATGAGAAAGCCTGCAGAGAGGAGGTACAGCACCTGGCCACTGAAAACAACCTGCTGCTCAACACCAGTATGACCAAGGAGCTCATGGTGGACTTCAAGAAGGACCAAATTTACATCAACGGGTTGGCCATCGAGCGTGTCTCCAGCTTCAGGTTCCTGGGGATCCGCATCTCAGAGGAGCTGTCCTGGACCACCAACACGTCCAGCCTGGTCAAAAAAGCTGACCAGCGCCTCTTCTTGTTGAGGACATTGAAGAAGAAGCACCTGTCTTCAGCTGTCCCGGTGAGCTTTCACCGCATGCTAGCAAACTGTGTCACAGTCTGGTATGGAAGCTGCACTGCAGCGGGTGGAGAAAAAGCACCCTGCGCTTCAGAGGGACGCCACTTCCTGCAATTGAGGACGTCCAGGTGACATGCTGGCTGAGAACTGAGTCCTTACTGAACTCTTGCTGACCCTCTACACAGCACTTCTCACCGCTACACCGTTCCCCTACACACATACCTCACACCACACAACGCATCACAGGAACTCCGCTTCCAGCTATTGAGGACGTCCAGAACAAACGCTGCCGGCATCCAGCTTGCAGCACTCACAAGGACTCCTTCCGCCCTGCGCATAGACCGTTTGCCATCCTGCCCTCTGCGGCGCTACAGGAGTCTCCGGACAAGCACCAGCAGACTGAGGAATAGCTTCTCCCCCAGAACCGAGTCCTGACTGAACTCTTGCTGACCCCCTAAACACCACATCACACCCCTCATCTCCTCAGTCCTCCTCAGACCAAAGACGGTACTCCACTACCACCGTGCCACTGAACTGTCCTGCACACACATACGCTACTACACATTACCACACTAGCTTAGCAACCCTAGACAGCTACTGTCTATATTTATTTATGTATCCATGCACTATTTAATGTAGCAAAACTTATCATCTGTACATTTCCTCTTGTAAATTATGTCCATAGTCCCCGCCTATAGTTTACCACATTCAATTTCCATATCCATCTGTATAATATGTACATATATACATATATAATCTGTATCCAATCTGTAAATCACCTGTATGTTATTGACATAATACACCATGTCAGACTGTTAATTTATTTATCATACTGATCATTTATTTATGATATCTGCACCTGCTGCTTTTATGCACTTCTGGTTAGATGCTAAACTGCATTTCGTTGCCCCATGTGTACTTGCACATGTATAAAGTTAAATCCAATCTAATTAGTTATTTGTTTCAAATGATTCTTGATAAAATGTCATATTATTCTGACAAATGAGCCTGTGCCTTTTGTCAAATAAATGTATGACATTTTCGGCTGATTTCAAGCAGTTTCACACACACAGAAAACTGATCAGCCTGGAGACAGAGCTGGTTGACAAGGGTCCGGTGATGATTACAATTTAGAAGAACAACAAATCCTTGACTTTGTCACCCTCAGTAATGCACAAAGCATCACAGTAGTGAATTGTGTCCTCTGTATTTACTCCATCACGGGAGACAATGGATGGATGGATGGATGGATGGATGGATGGATGGATGGATGGATGGATGGATGGATGGATGGATGGATGAACTCGGAGCCCCTGAGGAGCAGTTCAGGGTTCAGACCAGCAAGGAGGAGCTTGGGATTCAACCGATTTTCCCCTGCGAGACCAGCGCTCCTGGTCCAAGGCGGTTCTTCCTCTACCACCTGAGCCACGCCCAGATTTTACATGAATCTCTTTTGTCCAAAACAATATGTAACACGATACACACAATACAATTTCACATCAACTTGAGATTTATTTTTATTTTTCATCAGCTCTTAATTAAAATGAAGATCCAATAAGAGTTTGGGTTTTTTTTACCTTTCGGAAACAGTCAATTACTTAGGATTTGCCTGTAATTTAACCGTATGCGACTTGTACCCTATGAAATGGAAAGGCAATTGTCTTTTATTAAAGAATAGGCAAATAGGCATTTCATTTAGTTGACGTCTTGTCAAAATCTTCTCTTCGTGGCAACTGAACTTGATTTTCTTCACTTCAAGATGTTTCCGCTCTTATCCGAGAGGCTTCTTCAGTTCTTTACCACCGAAGAAGCCTCTTGGATGAGGGGTGAGACGTCTTCAAGTGAAGATAATCATGTCCGGTTGCCACGACAAAAAGATTTTGACAAGAATTTACCATGACCCGGATAACTGAGAACCTCCACAGACATTTAGTTGATGTGCGAGTGCTGCAGAACTTTCTGCAGAATTCAACTAAAGTATTAGTATGTCGCGGCATGGTTGCACGCAGGCCCTCCTTCCACCGCGCTATCCAGATTTTATATTCTGAGCCTTGCAGCCAGGCACAGACATATACAGATTTTTGATGCTTTATTTGTATCCACTGACACACAGTGGGGACACACACACACACACACACACACACACACAGTGAGGCCACATCTGTCTGGCTTCCCAGGCAAGCAGCAGCTCAAGAAGACATGCCAAATGAAATATGCATGACACTCTAGCATATGATATGTCAAAAAAAAAAGGAAAAAAAATCTCATCCACACTGGCTCAGCTGTTCATTCATTATACATGGCTCCTCCGTGCACCTCCACTTTGTGTATATTACTGCATCTACCTGCTATGTCTGCCTCGTGCCGCGCTCCATGTATGTAATCCTCCGACTCTTGATGTAATGAGTTCACGAGGGTTTGAATTCGTACAAGTAAAAAAACAAAAAGAAGAAACATCACGGGCCCCGGCTGGGAGGACGTCTCCACTCGAGGGCCGTTGAGCTCTGGAGTCATGACAAGAAAAACGGAGATTGTTGTTACAAGGGGAAGCAACCTCCCCGCCCACTTAACGGACAGCAAAAAGCAACCGGCGTGTGTTGTGTTTGCACTGCTGCAAAAATGTGAAAAAAATATAAAAGGTAATGACTTGTCCAGACATCAGAGCTGAAAGGTAGCAGGCTGCCACTTGTTCCTCGGGAGTCTACATCCCTGCAAACTCCAGCGCTTCAAACTCGGTAAATTTCCCCCTCCTGTTTTTTTTCCAGTTGTAAATTAAAATTCAAGCACGTCACATCCAGTAAAGAGCTCTCAGCCCAACAGCATTGGAATGAATTAGTTGCAGAAAATGAAGAGAGAAAGAAGGAAACGGGGCTGCGTGGTGGCGCAGCGGTCAGCGCCTCCGCCTCACGGCTTCAGTGTCGCGGTTCCATTCCAGCAGGGCTCCCCTCAGCGTGAAGCTGGGACGGGCTCCAGGGTAGGCTGTCTAGGTATTTAAATGAATGCGTGAGGTTGAAAACGCTGAAAGAAATTCACTATACGAAATATACGTCCCTTGAGGATCATTAAAATACAGACCTCTGGATGCAAAGAAATGACTGGAAAGTGTTTGTGCGATTATTAATCTGTAATATATGACAGAGTAAAGACACATCTGCAATACCACTATGGAAAAGACCATTCATTTTTCCATTTTTTTGCAATTCACAGAGACGCACAAATCAAATTATAATAAATTAATAACAAATATGCATAGTGCAGTTTCCCAAACGCCATAAAATGTATGATATGCAGCAGCACTGTCTGTCTGCTACCATCAGTTGCTGCCTAAAGCAGCATGAGGTCAATTTTGTCACCCGGGGAGGAGATCAAGAACCAACCGCAGACGAACCCCACTGTCCCTCTGCATCCGCAGGTACACATATTAAACCTTTTTTTTCTTCTGTTTTTCCAATATAAATCCACATCTTCACCGAGAAAAAAAAAAAAAAAATGTTGCTGCAGATAGTCAAAGAAAAGTCATTTGCATTCAGTCTTGGATGTTGTGAATAAAACCGGCTGATGACTTAACCCGCTGACGTTCCATGTCTGTGCAAAGCTGCTTCACGTAAAGTGATATAAATATTTAGGACATTTCACCACAGGAAGTTATATATGGTCTCCGTGCGTTACTTTGTTGATGGCTTCATTTTTGAGCTATGAAATATCATCCAAAATGTTTCTGAGGGAGAAGAAGCACAGTTTGTTCCAACAGGGCTTGACAGGCAAATGGTAAGTCATCGACACAAGTTGGGACTCCACCAGAAGTTGTTTGCATCAATTTTTAAGGCTTCATTTACTTTCAGCGATGCAGAAACTTTTTTTTTTTTTTTTTTTTCCCCCCTTTAACCCAATTGTTTCAAGAAAAATCCGGTTATAACTCATTCATTCATTCATTATCTATACCGCTTATCCTGCACTCTGGGTTGCGGGGGAGCTGGAGCCGATCCCAGCTGTCAGGGAGAGGCGGGCTTCTTCCCGGGCGGGTCGCCAGTTGGTCCCAGGGCCACATAGAGACATATAGCCATTCACTCTCTTATCCATACATCCCTTAGAGACACACAACCGTTGGCTCTCATGCACACGTCTTGGCCAACATACAATATTGCATCTTTTTGGGTTGTGAAGGGAAACGGGTGAAAACCCTTGTAACACAGACAACGTGCAAACTCCACACATTGCTGCGTGGATAAAGAACCTTCTTGCTGTGAGGCAGAAGGTCCATCCGCCACACCGCCAGCTAGATCTTGTCTTTAACTGCTCACGTAGTTTCGATGCTCAAAATAGCTCTCGAACAATTTGTCGCTAATTTTGCTATTTTCACTTAATACAGCCTTTGACAGCTAATCTGCACATTAGCTTAAGACGCTCAGTATTATTATCGTCATTATTCTATGTTGGGGTTTTTTATTTTTGATCAATTGAAAAAAACATGAAATTCAAGCGTAAATATAAAAAAAAGTTAAACATGTAGTTTACACACAAAAACGAGCTACTGAAACAGATGAAGCTTCGTTCAAAAGGTCTTCGTTTCAAAGGATTCGAACGGTTCAAACAATTCAAAGTGTTTGTGAACAAATGCGCAGTAAAAGACGTGTTTCCACGCACGAGGAAATTCTTACTTTGCTCACCGCAACCGGCGCCGAGTAAAGGATTAAATGCAGGATAAAATCAAGGTGGGAGTCACAGTATATAAAAACAGTTGATATTTTAAACTCTAGGTTTTTTTCCTTGATCACACTTTTGGAAAACTACACTCTCTTTGCTCCTCGGTTATTCCAAGAAAATCCCCCCAAGCATCCCATCAAATCAAACACATGAATTCGCCACATGTCAAGAAGTTAACGGTCACCGACGCACCTTTCCAGCGTGTACACACACACACACACCTTTCCAGCGTGTACACACACACACAGCTTTCCAGCGTGTACACACACACACACACACACACACATACACAAGTAATGCTTCTACGAAGCCTCATTTCTAATTCTACCCTTTTGCACTCTTAAATAAATCAGCACATTCCTCCAATATAAGGAGTGCAGTGCGTGTTATTATGATGCAAAAACATCACCACGAGTGCGTAATCTAAACAAGGTCCTGCTTCCTGCAGAGACCAGAGCTGGGATGGGAATATGGGAGATGACAGCAGCGATTCCCAGGCCTCATTTGCTTTGCTTCTGGTGTTAACATCAGCTGGTGCAAAGAACGTTTTGCCTCAGAGCCAAGGCCCCGGTAGCCTCACCCCGAACACGTCTCCCTTTCTTCGCTTCTCCGAAATAAGATAAGATATGATCATTACGATGAATAAATAAAGCAAAGCAGGGATTGTAATTCGACGGAGTTGGCCCTTGAATGAACCCGGGCCCCGAGGTCAGGCAGGTGAGATATTCGTCGGGATTTTAGACACACACGCTTAAGCTGTTGAGTTATTTAATACCCGGCCTCACCGCGATAGTTTCCAGGGTTATTTGTCAATGCCACGTGTCAAAACGACCATTTTGTGTCAAATATGTGACAGAAAAGTCTCGACTGAGAAACAGCTCAGCCTCTCCCAGACACGTGTTAGATTTTACAACTCCAAGCTGCAAGCATTACATCATGTTGTGAACTTTACGACATATAAAAGTCACACAGAGGCGTTTCATGTATTTTTTAATTACGAAAAAAATACATTTCTTTTTTTCATGCTAACGTATATTCAAATTCTTCCTCGGACCTCCTGGAAAATTCGGATTGGGGTCTGCGAGATTGCTTTCCCACATGCCTGATACGTCCTCACCTTCCGCCGTGTGTGTGTGTGTGTGTGTGTGTATGTGTGTGCGTTTTAAATAGACATTTAAAAACCGGTGGAATATAACTTGACCACATCAGCATGCTTTGTAAACCTCATTGTCATTTCATGCTTCACAGTACACATCTTAAATCACGTAACGTTGAGAAAAGACGGGCTTGTGTAACACACACCCTCCTCTGGGAGGAGGCTATGATGGGGTCAGAGGTTCCAGGACACAGAGGTCCAGTTATAATCCTCCCATAAAACACACGGCTAACAATGAACACCTGCCTCACTTGAATCCCTAGCAAGGCGGTTAAATCCAGTAACGTTGCGTGTCGACTATTAATCTCTATTGAATGACTTGTATTCCTCTTGATTAAAAGGCAGCCTGGGAAATTAGCTTAAATATAGTTCTTTCCTTGTTGTGAGACTTTGTCAAAAAACGTGTTGACCAGTAATTCAGACGAAGAGAGAGAAAATGTGACAAATGGAAAACACATGTTTTTGGTATGAGGGATTTTTCTTTTTGTTTTTTAATCAAATGCCCCAAAACATTAAAACCCTGTTGGAGCTTTGGCCGAAAGCACAGCTGTCCTTTTCTAATTTATTTCTTTTATTTACCCAGAATGTTCTACAGCACCTTAACATTAACAAATTACCAGTAAATACAGAGAAACTATAGAATTGAATTTAAGGCGGCAGGGACAGCCTTGGGTTTTTTGAAACATTTCCTTTGGGGCCGAAGCTCAGTTGATTGATGGAAACTAGCTTGGCGGTGCAAGGCACTGAACCCCAGGCCGCTCCGGATGGCCTGCTTAGCAGCTTGTGTGGCAGCTCGTGTAAAGTGTGGTTGCTACGGTGTTTTCTGCTTTGGTAATCATCTTGGTTTTGTAGCGCAAAGTCTCAATGGGGGAAAAAAAAAAGAAGCTGTTTTTGCTGAAATGCGGTTCTTGTAAATAAGATATCATGCAAAGTTGACTAAATAGGGACTTCGTATTTCCTATTAATATTCTGAACCCTGTCAGACGTTGGTGAGGGACTACTTGCCCTCCGAAGGACCTTGACACCAGCATCTTTAGCTCTGCAGAACCGTATTCGAGCAATACAAATAACATCATCACTCCAGCTCGTCGTAAAAAGCAAATCCGTCTTTGCAAAAAAATAGCCGAGAAAATCTGTGCAACAAACATCTCAGTCACTGTCCCGACCTCGAAGTCGATAATTTGATATGAAGGGAGGTTGTCTAGTGCCTGGTAGACAAGGAACGGGCTAATGTAGCCAATTTCACTTCCTAGCATTTGCAGAACAGGGCTAGCAACAACCAGTCCCATAAAACATGAGTCGTTTTAGCTTGCGCAGTTTTAGTAAGTGTTGTAGACGTTACTTTATTTGTTTATTTACTTAGTTATGCCTGGTGGGACATGTGTATTCCACTGGAAAAAAAAGAAATAAAACGAGATCTCTAAAAATGCAACATTGTGCTGTACTAATTCCCCCTGGGTCTGAAGTGTATAAAAACATTTAGCAGTTTGAGGGAATTGCACATTGCTTTTTGAAATAACTGTAAATAATTCAGGGTTTTATTTTGTTTTTAAAGTCCCAAAACTTTTTATTAGTTTACTCTGAGCACATTTGAAATGTTGCATGATCGGTTCCTTAGATTCTTTGAGTATTTCCTTACCCATCGATTACTGTTTTTAAAATGCTGTGTTTTTTTCCGGGCGGTACACAAATGTTAATGCCAAAACAAAACTGCCTCAACTGGTCTGGGATGGATTTGTCCTCTCAAAATGTCCACAGTCAAACCCATGTCCCTGTTATCCAACCTGTTGTTCCACGCAAACTCCTCGCGCTGGGCTGTCTGCACACTCATCCATCATGTTATCATGCGCAGATAAGGTAGCTTATGGCCAACGCTGTTCCTGTCATCGCCCAGGGGTGGAGGCCAAAGATAAGTACTGTGTGGTCCAGCTGTTACCGGCACTCACTGCACCCACAATGGCTCGCTTGTGTTCAGAGCCGAGCAGGAGATATACTTTGTATATTTTTTTTTTTTTTCGCGACACTTAAGCCCTTCCTCAAAAATTGCATCACCGATGCACAGCTGTGCTTCAGAGAGCCGATGGCCGCCGTGCCTGCAACATGTTGGAGAGGCGCGTGCAAGCGCAACTGTTCCCACTTATTAGCTGAATGAGAAAAGGTGCAGCAATAGACGACCCGTCCTTCTCCCTTGAAGAGATCTTTCAGTGGTCATTCAGGACGGGGTTGTCCCACTGCAGGGGGGGTGGTACAGTGGACCGTGACTTAGGAGTTAAATTCGATCCACGACCGAGCGCGAACCTCAATTTGCTCTTACGTCAAATAATATTTCCCCGTTACAATGGATTAAAATGCTATGAATCCCTCCCGGGCCCCAGAAAAAAAAAGCCCTTTCTTTGTGATGTGTTTTTAAATAAGAAATGTACTTTATTAATCAAAAATAATGTATAAAAACTAATAAAAAAAAGAGAATGTAAAGAAATTAACCGGTTTAATTAAGTGCACATATCTTTAAGATTCGATGAAGATGCCGACGGCAGTGGAGGTTGGGGGAATTTTTCACTTTGTGTTCTATCACTTGATTCAATTTATTCGCCACACACTTAATGCTACAATGTATTGCTAAATGTAACTTGTATGCTATGATACACTTTGTCACTAAACTTAATTTAGCGACGGAGTGAACGCCAGCCCTCTTTTTAAAATGATCTGACGTCCACGGCTCATGCTTTTAAACGATTTCCCCCGGGCTACCGAGTGTCGGGCGGCGCATCCGACTATTTTTAAACGGCAAAAACTCGTAAGTCGGGGTACTCGAAAGACGAGGTTCCACTGAATACATAAGAAATGCGTCGGTTTGTTTTTTTTAATATTCAAAGTGAAGGAGTTGTACGTGGGTGGCTGTTTGAGGCGGCACATTGGACCCCAGGGCTGAGAAGACCCCGAGGATAGCCCGGTTACCCGCCTTACCACTGCAAGGATCTCTGCGAGTCGAGGAAAGTTAACTCAGAGCGGAGAATGTAGTCAGCTAACCCAGGACCGCTGGGAATCACTGCCAAGTTCAAGTGTCAAACAAGAGGAATGAGTGTAATCATATTTAGTATGATAATGTGATATTTTGCTTGGGTTTTTTTTTTTGGTTTCTTTTATTTTATTTATCTATTTTTTGACGGAAACCGCGTTCAGAAATCATCCCCATGAGCAGATTTCAAGTCCAGGTGCGACGCCGAGATTTGTTTTTCACCGGCGTCTCTGAAAAATCAGATTCCAAGAGGCAAATTATTCCGCAAACTCCAAGAATCTTTTTTTTTTTAACAAATGCAAATGGTTTTAATTCCTATTCTGGTCCAATATCCTGCAGACACAAGTGTGGTTTTGCAGCATGAAAACTCTTGGAAATGAGGCATACTGTGAAGGCTTTTTACGGAGGGGGAGGTGAACTTGTGACCTTATATTGGTATTCTTTCATTCCAATCTTTTTCTAAGGAATAAGGATATTTCTAGAATTTCAAAATGTCAGATATTTCCAAAAATTCATTTCAATTTAATTTAATGTCATTATTACTTGTATTTTTTTCACACCCAGACATTGAGCTGTATTCACTCAGTTCAGCGTTAAAGCTTAAACATAAGCAGACAGTGAAGGTACTCATCCGTTGGGTGGGACATGACTTTAACAAACACTGATCCAGGCTTCGATGCACTTACTTGTTTGAGCTCATCATTGTCATTCATGCAGTTTGTGCAGTATATGGCAAAAAAAAATCTTTGTGTATATATATATATATATATATATATATGTGTATGTGGACAAAATTATGTTCAATCTGGAAAGTCAGTGGATTTTTGATGTGACTAAATTGAATGTTGATAATTACAGGTGGGAAAAAATGTGTTTTAAAGTACACAAGCCATGTCATCAATGTGAATGATGAAAACGATGACAGAGTTACGTCCAAACGAATATTCAAGTCTTGAAAAAAGATTTCAACAAAGTACAAGCCAAAGACAAATACGCATCTTGTCAACCTTGTTTGAATGATATCTGATGAACTTCATGGAAGCTGCATTGATATTGATCTGCAAATACAATGTAGAAAAGGTCTGTCTGTGTGTGTGTTTATATATAGACACACACACACACACACACACACACATATACATATATACACACACACACACACATATACATATATATACATATATACATATATATACATATATACATATATATACATGTATACATATATACATATGAGAGAGAGAGAGAGAGATAACTGATATGTCTGTATATAAATATGTGTATACATACATACACATATATAAACACAAGCTATTCATAGGTGTATATACAAATAAACAGATGTATATTCCATCCATTCATTCATCCTCTGAGGCTTATCTGGTCGCGGGGGCAGCAGCAGGAGCTGCGAGGTCCTGGGGGGACCTCAAGGTACTCCCAGGCCAGCCTAGAGACAGCCTCTCCAACGTGTCCTTGTTCCTCTCCGTGGCCTCCTCCCAAGATGGACAACCGGCCCAGATAACCTCCCCTGGGAGGCGTTCAGGAGCAATCCTGACCAGTTGCCCAAGCCACCACATCGGACTCCTCTCTATGTGGAGGAGCAGCGACTCTACGCCAAGTTCCTCCTGGATGGCCGAACTTCTCACCCTATTTCTAAGGGAGAGTCCGGCCACGCTGCGGAGAAAACTCATTTTGGCCGCTTGTATCCATGACCTCATTCTTTCGGTCACTACCCACAGCTGGTGACCAGAGGTGAGGGTAGGAACGTAGATCCACTGGTAAATTGAGCGCCTCATCGTCTGGCTCAGTTCCCTCTTCACCACGACAGAGCGGTACAGAGTCCACATCACTGCAGAGGCTGCACTGATCCGCCTGTCCATCTCCTGCTCCATCCTTCTCTCACTCGTGAACCAGACCCCGAGGTACTTGAACTCCTCCACTTGAGGCAGGACCTCTTCCCCGACCCGGAGTGGGCGCTCCACCTGTTTCCGGTCAAGCACCACAGTCTTGGATTTGAAAGTGCTGATCCTCGTCCCGGCAGCTTCACAACATTTGACTGCGAACCGCTCCGCTGAGGGCTGGAGATCATGGCCTGATGAAGCCAACAGAACCACATTGTCTGCAAAAAGCAGAAACTTGATTCTGTGGCCACCAAACCAGATCCCCTCGATGCCTTGTCTGCGCATAGAAATTCTGTCCATAAAAGTTCTGAACAGAATCAGTGACAAAGGGCAGCTCTGGCGGAGTCCAACTCTCACCGGAGAGAGCGGGTCCGACTTAAAACCGGCAAATGCGGCCCAAGCTCCAACACCGGGCGCACAGGGACCGAGCTGGGGTTCGGTACTCCACATTCCCGGAGCACCCCCACAGGACACGTTCAAATGCCTTCTCCATATCCACAAAACACATGTAGACCGGTTGAGCAAACTCCCATGACCCCTCGAGAACCCTGCTGAGGGTACAGAGCTGGTCCACCATTCCACGACCAGGACCAAAACCACACTGGTCCTCCTGGATCCGAGGCTCAACGATCCGGTGGAACCACCTCTCCGGCACCGCTGAATAGACCTTACCGGGAAGGCCGAGGAGTGTGATCTCCCTACAGTTGGAGCACACCCTACGAGCATCCAGAGCCTTGAGGAACCCAGGGCGGACCTCATCCACCGCTGGGACCCGGAGCTTTTTGAACACTTCAGCAACTTCAGCCTCGGGAATAGGCGGACCCCCTCAGAGTCCCCCAGCTCTGCTTCCTCATTGGAAGGCGTTTTGGGGGAATTTAGGAGGTCTGAGAAGTATTCCTGCCACGATCTACAACATCTCACATTGAGGTCAGCAGCGCCTCGCTCCCACTGTACACAGTGTGGACAGAGCACTGCTTTCCCCTCCTGAGTCCCCGGATGGTGGACCAGAATCTCCTCGAAGCCCACTGGAAGTCGTTCTCCATGGTTTCCCCAAACTCCTCCGGAGCCCGAGTTTTTGCGTCGGCGAACAACCGAAGCCGCATGGCCCGCCAGAACCTGTCAGCTGCCTCCGGAGCCCCACGGGCCAAAAAGCCCCGATAGGAGGACTCCATTTTTACAGCATCCCTCAGCACAGAGGTCCACCAGCGGGTTCGAGGGTTGCCATGTGTGTGTATAAATACACACACACATGGATATATAAGCATATATATATATATGTGTGTGTGTGTGTTTGAGTGTGTATATATACACACACACACATATATGCATATATATATATAAATACACACACTTATAAATATACACACAGTTTCTTGCTCTTGTTGGACAGAATGTAAAAGAAGAAAACGTTGGAAACCCTTGAGTGGCTTTTTTCATTATCCTTCATTTAAATCCCGACTGCATGGAACCACTAGTCATGTTTTGTCTATCTGCAAGCTCCTCGCTCTGGAACCAATGAAGGAATATCTTATCTCAGTGTCTCTCATGTTGCCAATCACTTACACGTTGAGGAAACTAAAAGATTTCAGTGTTTGATTTGGCTGGCTTCATCTACGCTAACAAAGAATTAAACCTTGTATGTTGATCTAGTTGCACCGCGCCGGCCCCTGACTGATTTGTACGAGTGTTTCACAGAACCTCCTGTTCTTCTGTCACAAGCACATCTTGTGACAGACCCATAGCCATTGTTTATATTTTTATATCTGTGTGTGTGTGTGTGTGTGTGTGTGTGTGTGTACGTCCAGTACATAATTGGTGAGTGAGCACAACGTGAAACGATGCATTTTCAGACAGACCTCCACTGTGGCATCAAAAGGAGGAGTCAAGCAGGGACAATTTTATTAGTGAGATGCAGTGATTCTGGAGGTGGATTAACTTGTTTCTAAATAGGAATCGCTGAGTCGAACGGACCTTTCTCCCTCTCTTTTTCTCTGTCTCTCGTTCGCGGCCGACGTCGCCATCAAACTCGAAGCAGAAATGGGAATTTGCCTCCGGACACGGAAGCGAGATGAAATGAACAGATTGCTCCTAAGTGGATAACAAACCGACACCGTGCCTAATCAAACCTTCACTCGCTGTAAAAAAAAAAAAAAAGAAGAAAGCAAGAAAAAAAAAAAAAGAACGAAACTTGTGAACCGTGACCTTCGTACAAATGGGTTAATTACTTTTTATTTTATGTTATTTTTTTAAAAGCCAGCACTTAAACACACATTTGTTTCTTTTTAACCGCGAGTCGTAAAGTTCTTGTCCGAGGTTGCGGGGGGGACGGGGGGGGGGTTGAGATTCACTCTAAATGTAAATAAGTGGTGTTTTAAACAGCTGTTAGCCACGTGCTCGGGAGATAAACCGCGTAAGCCCGCTCTCCTCGGGTCAAGTCCCTAATTAACCCAAAATGGCTCCGTGGTTTTTCTCATCCGATCACGGGGAGTGGCGGGGGGGAGAAGATGGCGGGCGAACGCCTCACGTCCCTCCCGCTTTCCCCTCCCCGCCGCTCCGAGGCTGATGCAGAACAGATAGCGGGGAATATAGGTGGCGCCGAGATAAAACCGCTCATTAAGAGTTTTAAAGTGAAACAAAACAAGCTGATGAGAGATTAAAATTATTTAAAAAAAAAAAAAACAAAAAAAAAAAAAGAACTTTTGTCCCCCCCGGCTGGATTCAGAAATCCAGTGAATAAATGACATACGTTTTATTCGTGTTGGGGGGGGGAGGAACTGAAGGTCATGCTGAAGTCGCGGAGCGGAAGAAGGCCGGCGTGGAGTGCGGGAGGAACAGATGAGATTCGAATCATGAGGAAAACACGATTCGAATCTGACAGTTTGCGACGGCGCTCGAGTCTCCCGCTCCTCCAAACCTGGGGAAACAATCTAAATTGCATCGGTGAACCGGCAGGACCATCGAAACGTCGAAATTCTGATCGGCTGCCAAGGTAATAAAAAAAAAAAAATGGAAAAGGACAGATGTGGTGGTGAGGATTATATAATGGCATCCCGCTCTTCAGAACTGTGAATTTGTTTAACCTTTTTTTTTTTTTTTTCAATTATGGGGAAAAAAAAAATGGAAGATCTTGGAAGAACAAGACAATGACATGGTCTCCTGAGGTAGAAACAATAAGGTTTTCCCTCCACTGAGGAACCATCGGCTAAACTTCAGTTCAGCTGACCTTGGTATTTTCTCCCAGTCTTTTCCGTTTCGGGGCAGAAATGCGGTCCCAGTCTTGGGGAGATCACAGCTTGGTCAGCCTCACTGCCGAAATCAACCCACAATTGAACCTGCAACCTCAACATGCCACATCGACCTTATTCCTGCAGCGACCTGCGCTGCCGGCAACCATGGCGTGGACGCGACAACAAGTAAGCGCTGAGATTTTCACATTGTTTCCCTTGAATTGGAAGGCTGTCGAGGGTATTTGCAGCCTGTTGTGGATTGGTGGGCTGGGACAAAGGGGGGATGAGAAATATACATAGATGACACAAGACACACATTTCTTCAATTTAATTTTCATGTATCAATTCAATTTTGTTTTTAAACTGTTTAAAAAGCATTTTTTTTCCATACAGGAGATTTTTCTTTGATTTATCCATTGATTAATTCTAAAGGCATGTATTAAAACCTGTTTTTTTTCAATGTTTATCTAATTATTTGGTCATTTATTCTACATTTGAACGCACCGCTTTAGTGGCAACTTTAATCAATGATCCATGTTTTTGTCTTGCATGTTTTTTTAGTCCAGGACTCAAGTTTCTTTCATGTTCGTGCATGTATGTATATTGATTGATTGATTGATTTATATATCAAATATTTTGACTGTTGCAGCTATTCAGGATCTTCCTGTGGCGGAAAAAAAAACTTTTTTGAGGAAAATTTTGCACCTGCAGTGTCTGGCCAAGTGACCTATGGCTGAGTCACGTCCAAAATATTGCCCCCACTTGGGTTCTTCCTCGCTAACCCTCTCCTCGGTGCGATGTATGGCATTCCCATTCCGAAGTTTCTATTTCAATTCGTAAATACCTTTACCTCTGAGGAACTGCCGACTAACAACATCTGTATGGACGCAGTGCACTTCAGAGGAGCGATAATGATCATAAGTTTATGTCGTTTCTTTATTTATACATTAATGTTGTTCTTACACAATCGTACACTAAAAAAACGTGATGGATTTTCTCTAAACATTTGACACTGCCAAGGAGTTTTTCAATACCTGCAGGTGCATTGCTCAACCTTCCCACTGCACTTCATAAAAAAGATCGGGTGCCAGATATGTCACTTAAGAGACCAAAAATGACAAATCCCAATGATCCATCGTTCACTGCTGGGGGATCACGCATCAGAACTTATCATATCAAATGCAAATACAAGAATAAAGACTTGGAACATGTAGGCGGCCTGCTGCAGTCGGCAAGGACCACAAAACAGAGAGAGGGAAGCCGTGAAACAGACATCAGCATGTTGCTGTCAGCACTCTGCAGATCCCTGCTGAGAGGAAAGTCCACTGAACAGCTCATCACACCAGCGCGACTGTGTGTGTGTGTGCGTGTGTGTGCGCGTGCGTGTGTGTGAGTGTGTGTGTGTGTGTGTGTGTGTTAGGGGCGGGAGCCACATCTCTGCTTCTGCTATAATTCATCCCAGCTCTCCATAATACTCCTACACACACAGTTGGGGGCTATGATGTTCGTATGAACACAATCTACTCAGAGATGAGTAATTATATCAAAGTACATGTGTAAACACCGAAAAGGCACATCAACACCCATCATTTGCAAAATAAAGAGATGAACTGCCTTAAAATGAAGAGATAATTCTCGATAAAAAAAAGGAATATATGACTTGTTTTAAAACTTATAAAATGTATATCTCTATCTGCATCATTGGATAGATAGACAGATAGATAGATAGATAGATAGATAGATAGATAGATAGATAGATAGATAGATAGATAGATAGATAGATAGATAGATAGATAGATAGATAGATAGATAGATAGATAGATAGATAGATAGATAGATAGATAGATAGATAGATAGAAGGCATGGTTTGTATATGTATACCAAACCATGGTTTAGCCCCATGTGTTAGCCGCAAGATGCTATTGCTTGTGAGACGCATTGTTATGTTGGGCATGGGTTGCCTAGGCAACCATGCAGGAGTGGGACATTTGAATTCTGGCGGCATCATTTTAATCTTATTTTATTTAGATCTATCTATGGATTTTCATGGCATGAAATGCAAAAAAAATAAAAATAAAAATCAAGTCTCCACATTATTCAGGGAAATGCCAAAAATAAGAATAAATAATGATTTATAACAAAAAATAAATCAAATAAAATCAGGTAGATTAAAAGTGTTGAATGATGCAAATATTCTGTCAAAGTGCAGTCAAGCCCTCGGCCCGGTCGACCCTGTAATGTTTGATTTCAAATGCGGCAGCCGGACCACGGAATTCACAAAGCCCCTCCTGCAGAAAAATTGGAATTCATCTAATTGTGCGACCACGTGCTTTGCAAGATGCAACAACGCTCACCAAGTAGCAAACAGAAAATGACAGCCAGATAAAGCTGCAGGTGAGCACACAGGCAGACTTCCAGGTGGCTGCGGCTTCAACATCTGTTTAAATAAGGATATCCTCCATGAGAGATTGGGAATTTCATGCTCGGCTTCAGAAAATCCCTCTAAAGATGCCGCCGCTCTGCATGGGTTCCCTGCAGAGATAACAGCTCTCAGAATTAGCAGCGCGGCTATTATTCTACACTGACAGGACGGACGGCGAGCATCCAGTGACTCATTAGAAAGCGGTTGCCCAAGGGCTCTGGTCTACCTCCACGACGAGATGAGAAAACTGAATGGAGACACTTAACCACATGCGGATCAGATCTATCAGGTTTGTGTGTGTGTGTGTGTGTGTGTGTGTGTGTGTGTGTGTGTGTGTGTGCTACGAGATAGACCTGGTTGTTTTACATTACAAAGGAAGGTGAGAATATGTACATTTTCCTCTTCGTAAACTGCCCTCATCCTTGCACCTGCACACGAGCTGCACTCAAATCTTTTATCCGCACCACCAACACTGTTCATATTTAGAAGAATGCTTCAATCTCTGCATATGTTTATATTCACCTGCACTCTCTTTTTCATTTTCCTCCACCGGTTATAGATTATAATATTGGCTTTATCGCTACCATTAGTTATTATCAATACATATTGAAATGCACAGCGGACAGCAAAGTAAGACTTCCATTGAGCAGGGAAGCAGGTTTCCACTGTGAACACATGACAAGAAACACTTTGAACACTTGGAATTCTTTGTAAAATCCAAAATCTTTCTGCCTGGATCCGTATAGCTTCAATCTTCTTTTCCTTTGGGCTTTTCCCTTCAGGTGTCTCCACCGCCAATCAACCTCCTCCTTCTAACCCTGTTCTCTGGATCCTCCTCTCTCACACCAACTACCTTCATATCTTCTCTCACTACGGCCATAAACCTTCTCTTCGGTCTTCCTCTAGACCTCCTGCCTGGCATCTCCAATTCCAGCATCCATCTACCAATATAGTCCCTATCCCTCCTCTGTCCATGACCCAACCATCTCAGTATGGCTTCTCTGACCTTCTCTCCAGAACATCTACCATGTGCTGTCCCTCTGATGGACTCATTCCTGATCCTCTCCATCCTGGTCACTCCTAAAGAGAACCTCAACATCTTCATCTCTGCTACCTCCAGCTCTGCCTCCTGTCTTTTGTTCAGTGTCACTGTCTCCAAACCATACAGCATCTCTGGTCTCACCACTGTCTCCTCCACCTTTCCTTTCATTCTAGATGATGTTCTTCTATCTCAAAGAACCCCTGAAACTTTTCTCCATCCATTCCAACCTGCTTGAACTTGTTTCTTAACCTCTTCTCCACACTCTCCGTTCCTCTGGACTGTTGTTCCTAAGTACCTGATATCCTCCACCTTCTTGATCTCCACTACCTGTAGCCTCACCGTTCCACCCGGGTTCCTCTCACTCACACACATATATTCTGTC
>CAAKHD010013738.1:19156-44770 GCA_901007705.1 Fistularia tabacaria | reverse complement strand
TGTGTCCAGGAGACCAGGTGGAAAGGCAGTAAGGGTAGAAGCTTAGGAGCAGGTTTTAAGTTGTACTATCATGGTACTGACAGGAATAGATATGTAGTCGGGATTTATTGAGGGAGGAGTTTGTTAGGAATGTTCCAGAGGTGAAAAGATTAGATCGATAGACGGAAAGACTTATGTGTCTGAAACTGTAAATTAAAGGTGTGATGTTCAATGTTCTTTGTGGCTAAGCCCCACAGGTGGGATGTGAGTTAGAGGAGAAGCGGAAGTTCTGGAATGAGTTAGATGAAGTGATGCAGAAAATCCCCAGAAATGAGAGAATGGTAATTGGTGCAGACTTCAATGGAGATGTTGGTGAAGGCAATAGAGGTGATAAAGAAGTGATAGGTTGGTTTGGTATCCAGGATAGGAACGCAGAGGGACAAATGGTGGTAGACTTTGCAAAAATGATGGAAATGGCTGTGAATGCTTTTTACCAGAAAAGACAGGAAAATACAGTAACTTATAAGAGCGGAGGTAGGAGCACACAGGTAGACTACATCTTGTATGGACGAGGTAATCTGAAAGAGATCAGTGACTGCAAAGTAGTGGTAGGTGAGCGTGTAGCCAGACAGCATAGGATGGTGGTTTGCAGGATGACTTTGATGACAAGGGAGATCAAGAGGACAAAGGCAGAGCGCAGGACAAAGTAGTGGAAGTTGAAAAGGGGGGAGTGTTGCATGGTTTTCAGGGAGGAATTGAGAAAGGCTCTGGGTGGTCAGGGACCAGATGACTGGGCAACTACAGCTAATGTGATCAGGGTGACAGGTACAAGAATACTTGGTGTGTCGTCCGAAAGGAAAGTAGATAAGGAGACTTGGTGGTCAAATGAGGGAGTGCAGGGGTGTACACAGAGAAAGCGGTTAGCAAAGAAGAAATGGGACTGAAGGGAACCGTGAGGAGTACTAGGGAGATGCAGCATAAGGTAAAGATAGAGGTTTCAAAGGCAAAACAAAGGTTGTATAATGACTTGTATGCTCGGTTGGACAGTAAGGAGGGAGAGAATGATTTATACAGGTTGGCAAAACAGAGAGATAGAGATGGAAAGGATGTACAGCAGGTCCGGATGATTGAGGATAGAGAGGGAAATGTATTGACAGATGCTCGAAGAGTGATTGGAGAAGTGTGATGGTGCCCGTTTGGGGGATGTGCAGAACCGTGGGAACTATAGAGAGATAAAGTTGATATAGCCATATAATGAAGTTTTGGGAAAGAGCAGTGGAAACTAGACTGACTCTAGAAGTCAGCATTTGTGAGCAGCAGTATGGCTTCATGCCTAGAAAGAGTACTACAGATGCAGTATTTGCTTTGAGAATGCCATAGAGAAGTACAGAGAATGTCAGAGGGAGCTGCATTGCACTTTTGTAGATCTATAACAAGCATTCTTGTATTGTATGTGGAAGTCTGGAGTGGCAGAGAAATATGTTAGACAGGTGCAGGACATGTATGCTGGGTGTGAGACAGTGGTGAGGTGTTCTGTAGGTGTAATAGAGAAGTTCAAGGTGGGGGTGGGACTTCATCGGGGATTAGCTCTGAGCCCCTTCTTGTTTGCAGTGTTGATGGAAAGGCTGGCAGGACAGGAATCTCCAAAGACCATGATGTTTGTAGATGACATTGTGATCTGTAGTGAGAGCAGGGAACAGGTTGAGGAAAATCTTGAGATGTGGAGGTATGTTCTGGAAAGGAGGAATGGAGGTTCGTCGCAGCAAGACAGAATATATGTGTGTGAATCAGAGGAACCCGGGTGGAATGGTGAAGCGACAGGGAGAGGAGATCAAGAATTTGGAGAATTTCAGGTACTTAAGGTCAACAGTCCAGAGCAATGGAGAGTGTGGAAAAGAGGTAAAGAAACAGGTTCAAGCAGGTTGGAATGGGTGGAGTGAAGTGTCAGCGGGACTATGCGATAGAAGACTATCAGCCAGAATTAAAGGAAAAATGTTCAAGACAGTGGTGAGACCAACGATGCTGTATGGTTTGGAGACAGTGACAATGACAAAAAGACAGGAGACAGAGCTGGAGGTCGCAGAGATAAATATGTTTAGGTTCTCTTTGGGAGTAATGAGGATGGATAGGATCAGAAATTAGTCCATCAGAGGGACAGCACATGTTAGGTGTTTTGGAGAGAAGGTCAGAGAATCCAGACTGAGATGGTTTGGTCATGTACAGAGGAGGGATAGTGAATATAGTCATGAGAGAGGATATGAAGGTAGATGGCATGAGAGATGAGGATACAGAGAATAGGGTTGGATGGAGAAGGATGATTTGCTGTGGCGACCCCTGAAGGGAAAAGCCGAAAGGAAAAGATTAAGATGCAGAAATGGAGTGGAAACTCCAGAAGCAGATGTTCTAGTTCTGTGGCTGAGCATCCATCAGATGCCTGGAGAGGAACTTTTCCCCAACAGAGTAAAACTGTGACCCTGTGACACACATACACATACACATACAAATGTTGCTCAGCTTGCCATGTTAGGAATTTACTTTGACTCTGAGTTCCACTGATTATGCAAAGCCTAAAAACAGCCATAATCAAACCCATCTTGAACCGTAATCATAATATGGGCAATGTAAATTACATTCTGATGTTAGGATCATTACTTTTCAAGCAAAAGCAGATGTTGTACCAGATATGGTCCTCAAGAGATAACAAAAGATGTACAAACACCAAAAAACTGAAGATCCTCCAAACCTTTGAGTTATAGTCTACTCAACACATAAGTTCAATGACCAAGATATATCAATGTCAGATCCTAAGAAAGATATTAAGATAGAAAATACATAGATAACATAGATAACAACAAAAAAACATTGTGGTATCCTTTCTTCCTTAAATGCTTGCTGAAAACAAGATTGTAATAAGCAGTGTAAACATTCATTCATTCTTCCAGTGTGAGACTACATTTCCAGTTACATAGAATCAAAATTAATTTTCACAATAAAGTTACACAAAAATGCATTATGTATAAAAAATATCTTGGAAAAAATATTCCAACATTCATTTTTATGTACTTGACTTTGTTATTTGATGCATTTTGGGGGAATTCATCCTCAGCAAATGGAAGATAAAGATATTTTGTTTGATATTCTTTAATTGTTTCATGTTTTTCAAGTTATAATTCTATTTTTTCAATATTTTAGATGTTCAGAAAGGCAAAACAAAGGGCATACAATGACTTGTATGCTCGGTTGGACAGTAAGGAGGGAGAGAATGATTTATACAGGTTGGCAAAACTGAGAGATAGAGATGGAAAGGATGTACAGCAGGTCCGGATGATTGAGGATAGAGAGGGAAATGTATTGACAGATGCTCGAAGAGTGATGGGAAGATGGAAAGAGTACTTTGAAGAGCTGATGAATGAGGAAAATGAAAGAGAGACAAGGGTAGAAGAGGTGACTATTGTAGACCGCAAAGTAGTATAGATAGTAAAAGTGAAGTGAGGAAGGGACTGAAGAGGATGAAGAATGGAAAGGCAGTTTGCCCAGATGATATACCTGTGGAGGTATGGAGATCTCTAGGAGAGGCTGCGGTAGAGTTTCTGGCTAGATTATTCAACAGGAACTTAGAGAAAGAGAAGATGCCTGAAGAGTGGAGAAGAAGTGTGATGGTGCCCATTTTTAAGAATAAGGGGAATGTGCAGAATTGCAGTAACTATAGATGGATAAAGTTGATGAGCCATACAATTAAGTTATGGGAAAGAGTGGTGGAAACTAGACGGAGAGCAGAAGTCAGTATTTGTGAGCAGCAGTATGGCATCATGCCTAGAAAGAGCACTGCAGATGCAATATTCGCTTTGAGAATGCTAATAGAGAAGTACAGAGAAGGTCAGAGGGAGCTGCATTGTGCTTTTGTAGACCTAGAAAAAGCATACGACAGGGTGCCGAGAGAAGAACCCTGGTATTCAATGTGGAAGTCTGGAGTAACAGAGAAGTATGTTAGACTGATCAAGGACATGTATGCTGGTTGTGAGACAGTGGTGAGGTGTACTGTAGGTGAAACAGAGAAGTTCAAGGTGGAGGTGGGACTCCATCAGGGATCAGCTCTGAGCCCCTTCTTGTTTGCAGTGGTGAAAGACAGGCTGACAGATGAGGTTAGACAGGAATCTCCATGGACCATGATATTTGCAGATGATATTTGATCTGTAGTGAGAGCAAGTCAAGGAAAATCTTGAGAGGTGGAGATTTGCTCTGGAAAGGAGAGGAATGAAGGTTAGTCGCAGCAAGACAGAATATATGTGTGTAAATGAGAGGAACCCGGGTGGAACAGTGAGGCAACAGGGAGTGGAGATCAAGAAGTTGGAGGATTTCAGGTACTTATGGTCAACAGTCGTGAGCAATGGAGAGTGTGGAAAGGAGGTTAAGAAACAGGTTCAAGTATGTTGGAATGGGTGAAGAAAAGTTTCATGGGTTCTATGTGATAGAAGAATATTAGCCAGAATGAAAGGAAAGGTTTACAAAACAGTGGTGAGACCAGCGATGCTGTATGGTTTGGAGACAGTGGCACTGGACAAAAGACAGGAGGCAGAGCTGGAGGTAGCAGAGATAAAGATGTTGAGGTTCTCTTTGGGAGTGACGAGGATGGATAGGATCAGGAATGAGTCCATCAGAGGGACAGCACATGTTAGATATTTTGAAGAGAAGGTCAGAGAAGCCAGACTGAGATGGTGCGATAATGTACAGAGGAGGAATACAGACTATATTGGTAGACGGATGCTGGAATGGGAGATACCAGGCTAGAGGTCTTGAGGAAGACCGAAGAGAAGGTTTATGGAGGAAGTGAGAGAAGATATGAAGGTAGTTGGTGTGAGAGATGAGGATACAGAGACTCGGGTTTGATGGAGGAGGTTGATTTGCTGTGGCGACCCCTGAAAGGGAAAAGCCGAAAGGAAAAGAAGAAGAAGAAGAAACGGCAAACAAAATAAGTTTGATGGGGTTTTTCTTTTACCAACTTATTAGTTTTCAATATTGCCTATATAATGAGCATAATAGAATGTATTGTATGTCTCTTATTTATCAATTTGAATATTTGAGCTGATTATACCGCCAACTGATATGAAAGCAATGCAAAGTTTTCAGCAACTACAAATTACAAAGTAAGAAGTTTTAAAAAAAACATATCACTTTTAAAAAAGTATTAGTAGATTTTAATGTATTACTTTTTGAATATTACCCTATTCCTGACTTCTCTTTGATTTTATTAGATTTTTATTACAATGTTCATGTTCCTAAACTATTTTCAAATTATTATGATGATTTTCATTTAAAAAGCAATTAAACACACCAATTTACCAATAGCAGCAGGGTAGAAGATAGTAGTAATGAAAATGAAAATTATCTGAACACAGTTGTTATATCTCAAGGCTTCACACAACCTGTTTCGATGAGTTAAACAATAAATGAACTTTTATTTGTTGAAATGAAATTTCCTTAAATTCATGTTACATTACTTAAGTCAAATACAAGACAAGAGCAAAGTCTTTTATTCTCTGGGATTTTTACTTAATTTTATAAAACTATCTTACATCTTACCATATCTACAATACAAAATATATATGAGTGTGTGTATAGAATATATATATTGAATATGACGTTTGCTTCTTTTGTTAAAGTTATGTGTTTAAAATATCTATAGACATTTACGATCTGGTGAGTTATGTTCATTGCTTTATTTGAATTATTTGTTGTATTTTTTTAACTTGACATATAAGATGGTAAAGGATATCATAGTGTGGTAAACATTATGTGGAAATTACTAAAAATAAATGAAGTAATAAAATCAGAGGGTCACTTTCTTGCGGCGATAGAGGAGTGAAAATGAACAAGGGCTTATCAAAAAAATGAATAGATGATAAGCATTATACATAGACTTTGAGGAAAAAACAGGGACATCATTTTAAATCGTCTAATGCATACAGTTAATGATGGATCAGACATGATTGCAAAAACACAAGGCTGTTACTGTGGTAGCAGACAATGTGAATAACTCATTCTCTAGCTAATTTCCTGAAAGAACCAAGAACAAGTATTTCTCCATCTATTCCTTTTATGTGAGCCCTGAGGAATCAGTCAAAATGGTCCCGGCATGATCAATATCAATATGATTTGGCTTGTAGAATTGTGTCCGGAGATGGAGAGAAATGCCTGTTTGGATATTTGTTTGTGACTCAGCAATTCTTCCTCGTGTTCCTGGGGCAGAGACTGCAACCTGCTCTCACACTGGAATATTCCGCATCTGCCATGTGGAATATTCCGCTGTGAGTTCTATGCTTTGTCATGCCTAATTGTGAATGAGTGCGTCCAGGAGGCAGCTCTCCAGTGAGAGAGCAATTCACCAGTCTGTGGCATAGAATGTGTTCAGTTCTACTTAAAATCTAAGAAGTCTGAGGAAAAATATAGTCACTCCTCATCTTTAAATAACAAAATAATTTCCCTGATGAGCTGCACTGCTGTCATAGCTGTCATTTCCTGCTCAAGGTCATAAGTAATTATTTCTGAGCAGGACTGTGATGCAGCTGGAAACTTCAGAATGTTAAAATTGGCTTAAATATAGTAAGATAAAGTTTCTCAATATGTTCTCAATATTTTCCTTCCGATCGTTTACCGCTGAAACACTGTGTGAATATATACATATATATACACACACATATACATACATATATACACACACATATATATGTATATATATATATATATATATACATATATATGTGTGTGTTTATTATGTCATATATTGTTTTAGTATGGTGGTTTATTTTATTTTTTTAACAAAAGCACCTGTGTCGTCACAACATGTCAACCACCAATATATAGCTGAGGTTTACAATTGAGGATTTTCTTACATTAACTGTCAGAGGTGAATAATGTTCAAAGGATGGAAGCAAACAGAAAGGGAGGGGAAAAATGTGAAGAGAAAATGTTGGTTACATCACCACACTTGTATCCATCCCAACATGAATCAAAAGCATGTAGTAGTTTTCCATGAGAGGGATTATGTTAGACAATGTTGCCCGAGGGCATCAGTTTATCTGCAGTAACACTATCAGTATTTATTACTTGATGGAGGAAAGACTGAGCATTCTGAAGCAGTCCCCCAAAAAACACCCTATCTTAACAGCTGACAAATGTATGGTGAGGAGTTAAACCAATAAATACACTGAGAGGTGTGAAATATGAAGAGGAGAAATTACAAAAGTACCCATAGAATCTTTAAAGGTTTTATTTTACCTCCCTCAAGTAATCTTGTTCTTAAATTACATAAAATCAGGATTATATAAACTGTTCTTAAAAGAAACTACTGATTAAATACTTAAGGTTCCAGCTGCGCCCATGAAAACACAGTATATAATACAGTACCGAATAAAGGGATACACAAGGGCTTTTAGCCTGGGCAGCTGAGGGGAGCAAGGGAATAATGAGAGACTTGGAAAGCAGGTCAAACATGTTTCGGCCAGGGGGTAAAAATATGGAAGCCGGAGAAAATAAACCAATGTTAGACGAATAGTGATCACTCTATATGTATGACAGGGCTAAAAGAAAAAAACACTTTCCACTGGCAATATTTCAATATGAGCTATATCCATATAGCTATATGGTATCTGATTTGGGATATAAAATCTGGTGAACTACACATTATGGGAAAATTGTGTCTAATAGTGAGTTCCATGTCTGCTCCTGGAAGCATAGAGGCCTGACTGAAGTACATCAATGATGGACTGTGAAGTAGAAGTGACTTAACAACAATAACACTCAGTGCCAGTTGATGAATACATTGTCAGTGCATGAATGCATTTATTCCCTGGCACTACCCTTGTATTTAATGTTCATTTTATAACTTTGTATTTTCTCTACAGTGTTAAAATGTATTAAGAAACAATTACACTTACAATAATAATAAATATTTGTTTCATTTTTTATTTAGGTTTGGTCGTAAATGTATATGAAGTGTTCAGAAAATAATGAAAATGTCCCAAAATATCTGAACTATTTTTGTGGACATTAAAAACAATTTCAAAAATGTTAAAGGCCTATAAAAAGGAATCTGATGAAGCAACACTTAACATTAACAGAAAAGGCATATATTTCTACTTTATGTACAAGGTACTATACCTGCAAGTCAAAATTTAAATCTATGCCTACAACATGAAAATTAAAAGAATACCCAATGTTTGAAATGTTGTCAGGGCCTTTTCTTTTGCAAAAATCTTGTTCAGTCTTTTGTAAAAGGAAGGAAAGGGTGAACATCATCTTTAATTTCTCCTGCTTTAATATCATAATTACAGAGGAAGTTAACATAATTTACTGTAAATGATGGACAATTTGGAAACACCAGCTACAATTTTCTATGCAATTGAAATATAATTTAAAAAAACAAAACATTTTAAATACAAACAACAATCGGGGACAAGCAACATTTGCAAAGGGCAAACACTTCATGCAGTGAATGGATATTTGGAAATTAAAATTAAAATTTATACTCATTACTTTTGTTTGCTCCAAAATGAAATGTTAACTCATATACTTATGTACAGCAGGATGCTCAAACAATAAAACACGTTATGGCACATTTTAGCAGAGATGAACACATCATTTTACAGGGACATTTTCATGTGATTGTTTTTAACCTCTCAACATTTATAATTCATATTCTTAGCAAAAACACTTCTTCATAGCATTTCCTTTCATGCATTTAACTAGAATGAATGCACATTGCCTTAAATGCTGCTATTGTCAGTCAATAACATAAACCTGTTTCTATTGTGGAACAGAGAAACTGCAAGGATTCTGAATCATCACATAAAACCAGCAATTAAGACTCATATGAAGAATATCCATTCTGCACACATCTCTATATAGCTGAATAAATATTTATGCCATTTATAAATGAAAGATGGCTAACATACAGGAAGGACTTTCAACAGAAGGCTCACTAAAAAGTACCCTTTTTTAGACAATGCAATAACTATAATTTATGTGACATTAATTGCTTGGAAAATGACAAGTCGGCTTTTACCATAAAATTCATAGGAGAGGTGAAGCGGTCATTAAGATAAACAGGCTTATTAGTTATCTGTCCCATTACTCTTGTGATTTTGCAGAGCAAAACTCAAAATAACAGGATCAAGAATCAAGTGAAATCCATCCCATTCTTAAGTCTTCAGGCTTGACGTGCCTTTTATAATTATGTCAATATGAGTCTCAAGTTGGGGAATTCACAAGAACCAGTTTGAGGACATTTTTGTTTACTTAACAATGGCACACAATTGAACAAAATCTTTATATACTCAATGCAGTGCCAATTATTGGACATTTTTCTGTGATGTTTATATACCTCCTCAGCCTTTAGGTCTACCACTTTTAGATCATCTTAATGCAAATTTCAAGCATAATGAGGATAATTCTGGAAAATCAATGCCTTCTTAAGACCATCACTTAATCTTTATTCCCCTGCCAAGTTATTCAGCAAGTTGTTGAGATAAACGGCACACAAGATGCCAACATGCACTTTTGGATCCAGGCACGTGGGCGTTCAGGTAGCCCTGTGAACCAATTCCAACGGCACATGGCATCGATGATTGTAAACCTTACTCAACTGATTTCCTGGGAAATTCACTTCTCTCCAGGTTAATGCTGAACTCATCTCTCTGCATGAAGGACTGAAAAAGTGTGGGTAGCACTGAATCTCATATGGAATTGTATGTGAGATGCTACAACTTCAAAATAAAGGCAATAGTATATGTGTGTGTGTGTTTGTATGTGTGTTTGTGAGAGCAAGCTATAGCTGTCTGATGGGGGGGAGGTTGAGCGTGTCCAGTGCGCTGTGGTAGAGCTCTCTCAATGTTCTGAGCAGATATAGACGGCAAAACATCTGGTTGAAGAGATGAGGCATTGGCTCCTGGTGAAAAAACAGTAATAATAATACATGTGACAGTCAAGGGAAGTAGGAATAGTAAATGTGGCAATTTATTTTTCTGCCTCATATTAGGCACTGAGACTGAGCTTTTGCACAAAGCGGGATGCACTCTGTGCAAGCAACTAGATGTTAAGATTCAAAGATTCAAGATTCAAACCATTTATTGTCACATGCAAAGTGTAGAGACGTGTTTCCCTGTACAATGAAATTCCTTATTTGCTGTCCGCAGTGCATTTGGACATGTATTATGAAGAAATGATGATAGTAAACACTAAATAATAAATATGAACAATGATGGCAATGCAATAACATATTTGAGTGCATTATGGCAGTGCAATAAGACATTTGAGAGCAGCTTGGTGTGCAACTCTCAAAGTGCAGGTGCAAGGATGAGTGCAGTTTAAATTGGTAGTAGTTACATGGCATATGAGCGCACTACTGACTGTGTGCTGATAATGTGCTATTAAATCTTTAATCCCTGTATTTACATTATCAACACTATCAATCACATTGAGTTTGTATCTCGACAGAACATTTTCCTGCAGAATGTCAGAAGGTTCATGTCACTTTTGATTAATATTCATGTATTTCTGGGGTATTCTTTAAGTAATTCTCTAATCATTTTAAGGGTTTTCTCCAGAATTTACTATGTAGTTGCCCTTAATCTTCAGAGAAAATGTAAGTAATGATCAGGTTATAAATGTAAAATTGAACCGTTTAATTTTTCCCTTTGAATGCAGCAGCAAAGTCAACAGTCTTCAAAATGTCTTTTCTGCAGTCACAAGTTAATGAATAAAGTCCTCACCCCAAGAATATGGACTCTGTTGTAGTATGAGCTGAAGTCTTTGCTGAGAGACACCAGGAATTTACAGATCTGAGGAAAAAAAAAAGCACAGATCTGACTTGAAGTAATCACACACACATTGATAGACCTTTGATCATTAGTCTTTTACCTGTTCTGTCTTCATACTGACACGGGCCCCTCCCCCTTCACAATCTAGAGCTTGTCCTGATAGGTCTAGCAGCTCAGCAAAAGGAATGAGGTAATTGAACAGGAGGAGCCACTCACCCTGTGAATTAAAATGCACAGGGGGCAAGATTTTTCAGCTTATTAAAGGAGACGGTTTAAACTTTAGCATGTCTTTTGCCAACAATGGCCTACAATTTTGACCTTTGGATTTAAAAATGTCATGACTCAATTTTAATTACTTCTTCCTCAAGTCTAATTTGAAGAACTATATTAGAGATGATCATGAAATCTTGTCGGTACTAAAATAGGATGAATGTAACATCATGCTTTTAATGTCATGAAATAGCAAATCAACGTGGTATAAAAGACACAGTACCTCCTCTTTGAGGGCACTGAAGTCCAGCTCGTAGCCATCAGGAATTTCTGGGTAAAGACCTTCACATGAACAATCAGACCACTTATATGGATACATGTTTTCTGCTTCATGCATTGTACATAATAAATAATAATTGTAAACAGAACTGTACATGCTTATCATGCTAAGTTGCCAGCTTAATGAGGTCAATATTGGCCAAGGGTGTTCCTGAAGTGGAGGTCAGAGGGTGAATAAATTTAATTTAATGTCAAATGTACTGTTAGTCATTTTTAAAAATGTATGGAAACAAGTATTTGTGAATCACATCCATGAAAATGGAAATGAATCCATTTCATAATGGTAGGAGTGAGAGATCAATGGAAATTTGTGGCAAAATAACTCAAAAATCAGCCTTAAATATTCTAAAATTTTGAGAAACATGTCCTTGAATTTTTGCATGAAATAAAAAAAAAAAACAGTGTGCGATGACAGCAAATATGCAAAATGTCGCTGAATAAATTGCAGACAAAATCTATTAATTAAATGTGTGTTGAATGTTAAATCTGTGTTGAACATTTATTGTGGCTCCTTTATTGGAAAGATTGATATTACTTATACTGGGCTTACACCTTTAGCGTTTCAAATTATTTTCAAAAGACTTGTGTAAAACTATCTCATCATCTCACCCCATCTCACTACTCAAGTCCTAGCCTAGTCTCAATGTAGTCTGAGACAAAAGACTGTGGATCTTATATCTAAAGACTTTGCAAAGATTTTGAAAAGACTTTTGGAAAACTACAACTAGATTCTTTTGCCGTCATGCACTGTTTGCCCATCACACTGGTGCCAGGTTTCCTGTTTCCAGTTTTGTTGGAGCTCATCTATTGCTTGCTAATTCAGTCTTTATAGCGACGTAACACAAAGACTTGCAATGATATCAAACATGTTTGATATTGTCGTAAGCCCTAAAAATAGGCAAGCACTGAGCTAGGACTGTAGGACTACCAACTTCTCAACGACCAACATGACAGCAGCACGTTGCAACTCCAGTCAGGCTCCCATATGAATCTTAAGATTACCTTTCTGACTTCCAGTTTTAAGTCTGTGACTGGAAAACGACATGACATGAAATTCAACCACGCCACTCCTCCCTTAACAATGAAGAAAACAATACCCATGGTTCCACTCTACATCAAACCACATGCTAACATGTAAACCTATTGATTTGTAGCGAATGTCCATCACTCCCTTTCACTTTAGACAATGATATGAACTTGAGGCTGAAGTCCCTGATAAGACTTATTGGGCTCTTGTTAATCTGGGCAGCGATTTGCAATCTCTATGTATTGATTACAAGGAAATGAATTGATGAATTGAAAGACTATATTTCATGTTGATACTTCAATAAGGATTTGGCCACATATGGGCCAGAACAAATAAGAATATTGTTTGAGTGATGGAACCAAGGCGCTGACTTCACTCAGGAAACAACAAGGCCTGACCCAAATTCATTCGGAGCTGGAGGGAAAACTAAAGGCCAGAAAAGTTGAGTTTCTGGTTGATTTAAGATTGTTTATCTGTAGGTGAAGCTCCCCCCCCACCTTTCTCTACTCCTCTCTCGTAGCTGTCAAACAGGGTGTGCAGTCTGGCGCAGTTATACATGACAAACACTCCTCCTCTCGGTCCTTTGGTTGATACACCACCTTCCCTCTGGACATCCAGTGTCACCTAAACAAGAGTGGTTCAAACACACTCACTGACAATCTGGCCATTTGGGACAAAGTATAAATAGCACATCAGCAGCTACATGACACATTGAAGTGCAAACACACTCACAGGACTGGTGTGGACTGTCGAGAGCAGCTCAAATCTGACAGTGGCAGAGGTCATAACCCTAATGATGTCATCCAAAGTCTGGCCTGTGGGAGATGGAGGACAGATTAACTCACTTAATCTATAATTAATGATGGTTACGCACGCACGCACGCACGCACACACGCACGCACACGCACACACACAGGCACGCACACACGCACGCACACACGCACCTTCTACTTGATCCCCGTATTTCATCTCTGAAGCCTCCTTCATCTGACCTCTTCTTAGCCTGGAGGAGGAGACATACAATAGAACAGAGTTGGAATGAAAATAAAGTTACTAATGTGAAAAATAAATCATTTGTGATTAGGTACTATATCAACATTTTTATATAAAAAAAAAAAAAAAGCTTGTGTTATATTCTCACATCAATCGCCTTCCAGGAAATCAATATTGCAATTTTCACAAGTAATGTGATATTTGTGAAAGAATAAATTGAAAATGATAAAAAAAGAAAATAGTTGGAAGAAAGATTTTAAAGCAATAACCAGGAAGTAAGCAGGACATTACATGCAAAATCAACAATATTTTACAGGCAAACTTTGCAACACATTTTTTTTCAACAATTAGAAGTAAATGACTGTGAGATTGTCTCAAAATTATAATCCACCACATGTCCTACTCAGGGTCATGGGGATGCTGGAGCCTATCCCGGCTGCAATCGGGCGAGAGGCGGGGTACACACTCGACTGGTATTCCGTCAATCGCATGGCCACATAAACAGAAAGGCAACCATTCACTCTCTCATTCGCACATCTGGGCAATATCCCAATTTTTCCAGTTAACCTGCTGCATGCTTTTGGACTGCAGGAGGAGACTGGAGAAGTGGGAGGAAACCCACACAGACACTGGGAGAACATGCAAACTCCACAAAGAAATGTCCCCTGTCGGAATCGAGTCAAATCAGTTTGTTTTGTTCAGAAGATTTGAAAACAATTTTAAACAAGATTGGAATTAAACTGATGAGGACAAATGTGGTTAATTTATTCCTGATCATCTGACATCTGCTTTGCTGATATGATGTTGAAGCGAGGAGGCCTCTGAAAATATAGATTGAGTTTTTCCCCTATCATCAAATTTTACACTTGATGGATACTTCTGTTAATGCTATACCATAACAAAAGGAGGAGTCATATACTTTACAAATGAAACAAGAAATTGCCCTTGCAAATCTTTGAACTTCTAAAATGAAAAAGAAAAATCTGATTTTAGTCTCCATACTTCCAGTCAAGTAAGAAGAATTCATTGTAAATGCTTTAAATGACTAACCCTTATGTTTGAATTTGTCTTAAAGACAGATGAATAAGCTGAGGAGAGGCCCGGGACGAGACGAGACGAGACAAGGAGGATCAGTGCACATTAACGGAAAAAGACAGAGGAGGAAATGAGGGAGAAGAGTTCTTACTGCAGGTACTGAGTGGCAGAGAGGTGGGAGCCAAGGGTCTTCACCGGCCCACACACCAGCTGTCTCTGCAAACACAGCACAGCATGTTCATACAGCAACACACAGACACTTGTGGCACAAGCGGATTATATGTATATGTCTGTGTTACCTGAGTGTGTGTTGCTCCGCTGGCTCTCCAAAGCATCGCTATCTGCTGCTGGCGGAACTCATCCTGACAGGATGTCACATGCAAAGCTGTTGCCGTGGCTACCTATGAAAAAGGCAGCAAAGCTGAATAAATCAACACTGTCTGCCCATTACATTTTAATAAACAGAGCATCGGTGTATTTGTGTATGTCTGTGTGCTGAATGTTCTTACTGTACAGTCGGCGGAGGCGAGATCCAGCTGCGCCAGGTGGGAAACACTTTCTCTGTGTACTGAAGGAGACATTGACAATCTTTAATGGAAACCCACAAGAACACATTTTCCTTCAAATCTTTCACTTACAAACACTTACACTGGTAGTAGTGATGCATGTATTCATATCTACAATAATTAACTGAAAATTAGTGTCAGGGATTGGTTCTTTTTATTTTTTTTTTAAATGTTATGCTACTCTGCGCAACTTATTTTTCCTCTATAAATGCCTCTGATTGTTTTCAGAATCATGGAAAAAATGTCAGTTAAATAAAAAGAACAATCAAACCATTAAAATAAAAACAAAACCACGATAAGCATGTTGTAATACATCTATATATGTGTATGTGTATACATACATACATAAATATATATATATATATATATATATATATATATATATATAAATAAACCTGACAGATCTGCAACAAGAAATTGCTTGAAAATGGGGCAGAAAGGACCACAGAACCAACAAACTAAAATAATAATTTAAATGAGGATTAGGATATTAGATTAGATACTATATTAGAATATCCTGTATGTTACCTTTGAAAATATTTATATAAATAATGGTCATTGGATGGATTTTGAAAGAAAAGCTTTGATACGCAATTTCTAGTATCACAAATAAATCACACAAAGCAGCTTGAAGGCACACTGGCAACACAACGAGTAACTTTGGTGGAGATGAAGAGCAGTGAATTCACCTGTGCAGGTCCCGAGGCTTGGATCATATCCAAGCAGCCCCTCCTCCTGGAAAACTCGCTTCAAATTAACCCTGAATGCTCCTTCGTTCTCCCCTTCCTCCATCTTCCTCCCTCTCCCTCCCATGCCATTGCTCCTCCCTCCTCTCTCAATCTCTATCTCTCTGTACGGTGATTTCTCCAGGGCTTCCTGTATCTTGTCCTCCCGCTCGTCATTGGTCCAGTTGGCCGCGACCGTTGGCCAATCGATGCCCAGGGTGTGGAGGAAGGCAATGATATTGCTGTCCTCGGGAAGCACGGGGCAGTACGTCACTGAAAATCTGAAACAGAACGGTAGATGTTTTATGCAACTGAAATAGGAAATAGAATAATTCTGAAACTTCTGTGACATATCATTTCAATCAAGTTGTATTTTGACATCTTTAGAAAAGCATCAAAGGCTTTGAGAATAAGAGGGACTGGGCCTCAAAACAGCAATCTAAATCTGTATGTCATGCTGCCCTCACTCACCCCTGTCCTCTCAACAGCGCCCCCATGTGGTCAGCCAGCAGAACAGTCCTCAGCTGGCCCAAAGTCAGTGTGTCAGGACTGGGTATGCTGGCTTTCGGGTGCAGCGCTGGACAGTTGAGAACAACGCAGCCCTGCCTCTGAGTTGAAGGAGTCAGATACTCCGTGGCTCCACCCACCAGGACGGCCTTGAAGGCGGCTGCCCGGTCCACCTTCACCCTTAGGCCTTCACCCATCATCTCTCCACCTGCCACAGGAAGAACTCCTCTGCCACGGAGAGACAGGACTCTGGACATCACTGTGGGGGGGACCTAGGTACAAGAACAGACAGAGGCTTTTTATGGTAAAACCTTACTATACGTTAGTAGCTGATGCACAAATAGGTTGGGAGCAAGTTATCCCTATGGCCCTATGTAGCAACGTACTAGCAGATGCAAATACAATGTAGCCTCAGGGCGGCACAGGCCAGTGTCTCCCGGAGCCGGTCGCAAGCCCAGATAAATACAAAGGGTTGCGTCAGGATGGTCATCCTGCGTAAAACTTTTTGCCAAAACAAAATATGCAAATCAAACCTAAGAATTTCATACCGGATCGGTCGAGGTCCGGGTTGACAATGACAACCATTGGTGCCGATAACCTACAGGGTACCAGTGAAAATTGGGCTACTGTGGGTCGAAGAAGGAGAGGAGAAAGGCAATGGAAGAGTCTGGGACTGAGAGTAGGGACTTTGAATATTGGTATCATATCATGGTAGTGACAGGAAAAGAAATGGGGTAGGAGTTATCTTGAGGGAGGAGTTTGTTAGGAATGTTCTGGAGGTGAAAAGAATGTCAGATAGATTTATGAGTCTGAAACTGGAAATTGAAGGTGTGATGCTCAGTGTTGTTTGTGGCTATGCCCCACAGGTGGGATATGAGTTAGAGGAGAAGTTCAGGATTGAGTTAGATAAATTGATGCAGAATATCCCCGGAGATGAGAGAGTGGTAATTGGTGCAAACTTCAAGGGACATGTTGGTGCAGGCAATAAAGGTGATGAAGAAGTAATGGGTAGGTTTGGTATCCAGGATAGGAACTCAGAGGGACAAATGGTGGTAGACTTTGCAAAAAGGATGGAAATGGCTGTTGTGAATACTTTTTTTCCAGAAAAGACAGGAACATAGGGTAACTTATAAGAGTGGAGGTAGGACCACGCAGGTAGACTACATCTTGTATAGACGAGGTAATCTGAAAGAGATCAGTGACTGCAAAGTAGTGGTAGGTGAGAGTGTAGCCAGACAGCATAGAATGGTGGTTTGTTGGGTGACTCTGGTGACAAGAAAGATCATGAGGACAAAGGCAGAGCGCAGGACAAAGTAGTGGAAGCTGAAAAAGAAGGAATGTTGCATGGTTTTTTGGGTGGTCAGGGAGAGCTACCAGATGACTGGACAACTACAGCTAATGTGATCAGGGAGACAGGTAGGAGGGTACTTGGTGTGTCATCCGGAAGGAAAGCAGAAAAGGAGACCTGGTGGTGGAATGAGGAAGTGCAGGAGTGTATGCAGAGAAAGTGGTTGGCAAAGAAGAAGTGGGACACTGTGGGGACTGAAGAGAACAGACATGAGTACAGGAAGATGCAGCGTATGGAAAAGATAGAGGTAGCAAAGGCAAAACAAAGGGCGAACGATGACTTGTATGCTCGGTTGGACAGTAAGGAGGGAGAGAATGATTTATACAGGTTGGCAAAGCAGATATAGATGGAAAGGATGTACAACAGTTCTGGGTTATAAAGGATAGAGAGAGCAATGTATGGACAGATGCTAGAAGAGTGATGGGAAATTGTAGAGTACTTTGAAGAGCTGAAGAATGAGGAAAATTAAGGGGAGGGAAGAATAGAGGAGGTGACTATTGTAGACAAAGATAGAGATTCGTAAAAAGTGAAGTGAGGAAGGCATTGAAGAGAATGAAGAGTGGAAAGGTAGTTGGTCCTGTGGAGGTATGGGGGTGTCTAGGAGAGGCAGTGGTAGAATTTCTGGCTAGATTTTTCAACAGGATCTTAGAGAGTGAAAAGATCCCTGAGGATTGGAGTAGAAGTGTGATAGTGCCCATTTTCAAGAATAAGGGGGATATGCAGAATTGCGGGAACTATAGAGGGATAAAGTTGATGAGCCATACAATGAAGCTATGGAAAGAGCAGTGGAAACTAGACTGACTCTAGAAGTCAGCATTTGTGAGCAGCAGTATGGCTTTATGCCTAAAAAGAGTACTACAGATGCAGTATTTGATTTGAGAATACTAATAGAGGAGTACAGAGATGGTCAGATGGAGCTGCATTGCGCTTTTGTAGAAAAAGCATTCGTCAGGGTGCCAAGAGAGGAACTCTGGTATTGTATGAGGATGCAGCAAGACAGAATATCTGTGTGTGAATGAGAGGATCCCGGGTGGAACGGTGAGGCTAGAGGGAGTGGAGATCAAGAAGTTGGAGGATTACAAGTACTTAGGGTAAACAGCCCAGAGCAACGGAGACTGTGGAAAAGAGGTAAAGAAACAGGTTCAAGCAGGTTGGAATGGGTGGAGAAAAGTTTCAAGGGTTCAATGTGATAGAAGAATAGCAGCCAGAAGACGGTGTAAAAAATGTATTTCGATGCTGTACGGTTTGGAGACAGTGGCAATGAACAAAAGACAGGAGGCAGAGCTGGAGGTAGCAGAGATGAAGATGTTGAGGTTCTCTTTAGGAGTGACGAGGACGGATATAATCAGAAATGAGTCCATCAGAGGGACAGCACGTGTTAGATGTTTTGGAGAGAAGATCAGAGAATCCAGACTGAGATGGTTCGGTCATGTACAGAGGAGGGATAGTGAATATATTGGTAGACAGAGGCTGAAATTGGAGCTGCCAGGCAGGAGGTCTAGAGGATTTATGAACGTAGTGAGAGAGGATATGAAGATAGTTGGTGTGAGAGATGAGGATACAGAGTAAAGGGTTAGACAGCGAAGGTTGATTCGCTGTGGCGACCCCTGAAGGCAAAAGCAGAAAGGAAAAGAAGACGACTAGCAGATACAAATACGAAAACCAATGCCTTATGAATATTCATTTATTTATACATTTTGTCTCTCTGGAAAAAAAAGAGATGCAAGGTGTACAAGATGGTGGAGAACAGCGATCCTGTATGGTTAAGAGACTGTGGCATTGAGGAAAGACAAGACACACCGCTGGAGGAAGCAGAGAGGAAGATGTTGAGGTTCTCTTTGGGAGTGACAAGGATGGATGGGATCAGGAATGACTATCAGACAGACAGGACATGTTAGATGTTTTGCCAGAGGACAGATTGAGATGGTTTGGACTTGTACAGAGGAGAGATACTGACTAACTGGAAAAAAGGATGCTGATGTTGGAGACCAAGGGGAAGACCAAAGAGGAGATTAATGGACGGAGTGAAAGAGGACATGGAGTCTGCTGGTTTGAGAGAAGAGGACACAGAGGAAAGGGTTAGATGGAGGCAGATGATACACTGAGGTGACCACTGAAGGGAGCAGCCGAGAGGAAGATGATCTCGGGAAGAGGGGGAAAGACTGTGGGGATTGAAGGGTGTTTCAGTTTACCTGAACTACAGCAAGTGGTCATAACTTTATAGTATTTGATGGATGACGAAAAACACACGAGTGCGTTTGTGGTCGCAGCCCATCCAGCTACTTGATTCTGTGTGTATGTGTGACCCACATTGTGCGGTCTCTGCGTCCGATGGCTCTACAATGACCCGCCGGGGGCATCAAGTGTCCGATCGATCGTGACGCGCCAGGAGCAACCCTATGAGTCCGTTTTCACGCCTGTTTATCATGGGGTGTATAAAAACCCTCCTTTGCTACCTCACGTATCGTGCTATTAGCCTTGTCAGACCTCAAACTGTTACATTTCAGAGGCAAAATGACGACAACCCGGAGTTTAATATCAAGGCACGTAAAGCGCCCGGACACAAACAGTGACAAACACTGTCGCATTCCCACCGACCTGTCCGTCCGCGTACAGCGTGGTCAGAATGGTGGTCGGAGACAGGAAGTCCCTGTTCCGAAGGTTTTTAGCGCTGCTCTCCTTAAACCACAGCTTCTCCGGGTCGGGAAACATCCTGTCGTCGTCTCCCCGGCTGGAGTCGCAAACATTTGCCGGCTTCCCCCGCAGTGCGCAGCAGAGCGCCCGGACAGTAGGAGTGATCCGGAGGGCCGACGACTCCACGATGTTGTCCATCACGGCGAGCACGCGAACAGGTGAGCTCACTGTCCGACTATAGGAACATCCACGCCATGGCCCTGTGGTCTGCTTCAAACGCTTCTCGCCGTGACGTCCTGCGGTTCAGGCAAAGGCGAGCTCAGACAAGGTCAAAATACACGCTATGGTTAAATAGCGATCGATGTCTATTATCGGCTGGCAAAGGGAGGACCACAACGGCTGCCCCCCCCCGTGTGGAACTAGAGTACACTAGTATGTGTTTCATCCAGGATGCTTAATGAGCCGGACCAGGGGAAGGTTACCGCCCCGTGTATCGCAGAGCAATACGTGTTGCCAGATTGGATACATTTCCTCTCATTAGGGCGAATTTTGCGTTGCTAGGGGATTTCGTTTTTCTTTCTTTTCCAGCTTTATTGAACGTATAAAACATGAACAAACAAACGTTTGCATACATCAGCGACATCCATATTACGCGAGGGATGGAGCTCAGAAGGAAAAAGGACCATGCCATGTTTCCTAAAAGTAAACCAAACGTTAAGTTATCTTTTGAGAGAGGAAGTGGTGATTATGGAAATGTTTTTTATATCCATTTTTGAACTTCAACCAAGAAATTGCTTCGGGTGGATTCCGACCGTTTTTGACACCTTCGAAAATATGGTCGAGCCATCGCAATCTATCATCTAATAGTGAGGGTACACATTGTTTTCACTACTTTGAATTACTAATTCGATAAATATTCAGCGCACATACGTTATGTACCATCACAGTCATGAAAAACTCACCTTGTTTAGTCAACTATATTTTAGACGGTGTCCAATATCTGACTTTTGGTTAATGCTACAACTTTAAATATTTCCAGTTTATATACTTTTACCTGTTGCATATTGCTACACATTTTTTTGGCTTTTTCAATATAAACAACCAGCAGACTCAGGTTGACTTAAGGTTCAGTGCAACTAACTTGCTGGATCAATTGGATTATGAAACTTGTAGAAAGTGTAGCTTAGCACTAACGCCAACATCAACTTGCTGTTCCTGAGGAACCTGCCATTGACAGGTCTAGACAAGCCTGTCCAGCAAGAATCCTGGCAGCAGTCCCCTTATTCCACTGCAACATTTGTTAACCCCAAACGTGTTCACAACACATTACAGATTACAGATCACCACCTGAACTTCTTCTGGTTTCGTTGTATACATCTGAAACAATGTGCGAATGTTGGTCTTCTGCTGTGATGATCTCGGGAAGATACACATGGAATGGGGTGAAGCTACTGATACATGCCAGATACACGGGTCATACGATGTGGTCCACGGTCTCGTCTTGAAAATGAGATGCAGTGTTTGGATGGTCATTTGATGTCCCATTTAGTTTGAGGCTTCATGATGCTCAGGTTTTCATTTGTTATACCTGTGTTTGGCCTCTGTATTATTAATATCAGCATGTGAAGTAAGTGGATCCCCAAATTATACACATCGAGGAGTTGGACAAACAAGTTTGAAAAAGAGAAGCTATTGGTGGGTCAGTGATATATTAAAGGAAGTCGTGTCAGAGAAGTTGAAGACCATGGAATCTGATGGAAAATCAAACCAGTGCTGCTGAGTACCTGACTGCATAGAAACAATGCGGTTGACTGTGAATAACAAAATATAAAAATCAATATTTCCAATTTCTTCAGCATTATTATGTTTCTTCAAATAATTTTGTTTTTGATTACGATATGTTGTTTCTTTTTGCTGTTCTGGCGCAGTTGTTGTATTTTTGTTTTTGTTTGTTTTTGAATAATGGCCATTTAAAAATATGTATGAAAAATAGCTCGTTTGTGTGACGGAGGAGAGCGCCATAGTAGCACAGGCTCAGTTTTGACTTCAGGGATTTACCAGCAACAAGAGGAGGGATCGACCTATGTTTTTCTTCCAGGGCTGATAACACATCAGCGAAAGTGGGTTTGACCATCTGACCCGCACAAGACCCACACAATAAGTTTTCCCCCGTGTTGTCCACCTGGGATTCTCCAATTCATTTCAGAAAATTACTTCACAGAAAATATGTTATGGTGGATATTTATTAATATTCAAACCATTATTGTTGCATGTCACTGGAAACATGTAACTGTTAGTACCAGTGTTATTATTAGTATGAGATCATTTGTGTCCCGGTCTCCATCACATTCTTGCTTTCTCTGTCCTTTTCCTCACTCTTTTTCTTCCTACCACAACTGGTCAAGACAGAAGGCTGCCTGCATTGAGCTTAGACCTGTCCCAAGGTTTATGCCCGGTAAAAGGCAGTTTTTCCTCGCCACTGTCGCAGTGCTTGCTCACAGGTGAATGTTGGGTTTCTGCTGCCCATTGCAAAGAGTGTGGTCTGGACCTGCTCTATATGAAAAGTGTCATAAGGAAACTGTGTTTTCATTTTGCACCATATAAATTCAATGTTGGTTTCAAAGTGCAAAGTACTACAGATTGCCAGTATAGTGAACTTTGGTGCTGGAAAGAAACAAGAGATTATTTCATTACTGATCTGTAATTTAGAATATTTTAAATTATTCTGCATAGCAAGAGCTGTGTTTTATTGACTGACCAAATGCCTCGGTGACAACAAATTGTACGGTGTTCAAGTCCATTATTATGTACAGGGAAAACGTAGTTACTCTGAACAGAGAAAATGAAGAGGATCAGTTGTATTACATCAAACTGCTGAATTGTTCGAAGGCAGTAGTCACCTATCAGCTGTGATACAAATTGTCACAGCTTAAACCAGCGATACGTGTAAACAAATCAGAGTGCCCTCTACTGATTAAACTGGGGGGATGACGCAATTTCCAAATGACCTTAATCCTTGTTTTTAGTTATCATTATATTTACATGATCTGTGAAAAATACTTTTAATATCAGGATATATAATGTACATCCAGTATATATGAGCATAACAGCAAGTGAAATGATAATGCGTCAGCAATCAGTTGACCATCCTGTGCTCACATGGTCATTTCAGTCCATAACAGCGGGCCAATGTAAACACTATTCATGTGAACTACAGGATCATGACCCACTGAGTTGAATCATCTTGTCAACCACAACCCAATGCTCATGTTACAACATAATAAGATAACTAAATTCCCCTTTAATTCACAGCCCTGTGTATTGTCCCTCATTTGTATACTAGGGCTGAAACAATATCGTAACACTGGCAGCTCCAATTGGTTAGAATGGAGGTGATCTGCTGTGGTAGCGCCTGAAGGGGAAAGTACACCATTGCAATCCAGGGGAGCTTCTTGAGTGAGCGTGAAGGATTCGCACATTGTTGGGTACAATTTCATTTTGTGGGAAAGACATTTTATGTTGCAAAAAAATTGAATGATTGTGGAGAGCAGCTTGAATGAGGAAGAAAGGACTTTTTGGGGAAGGAAGTAAAATAGAGATATATAAAGGATAAATATATAATGAATATTTCTGACATTTATCAGTCTGTCAGTCTGGAATTATTTTTTTTTAGCAATTCGAGGAGGCTGTGATTTTTGCTAATACAAATACAAAAATACAATTTGCTAATGCACAAACACATATACACACACACACACACACACACTCATACATATATATATATATATATATATATATACATACATACAAATAAATAAGATAAATAAATAAAGAGAAGGATGAGAGTAGAATAAATAAATAAACAGTGAAGGTGAGAGTAGAATAAATAAGTAAACAGTAAGGATGAGAGCAGAACCAAAATTGACAACAACAAGGGCAAGGATAAGGACAGATAGGCGACGACAATGGAACAATGTCAACGATAAAATAAACAGGATGCGATGGAGTGATATCAATTGGGGTAAAGTGGACGACAGAGTAAGGGCACGAGACGTGAGCGAGTGAGTAGTGAGGTGGTGGTCGCACAGATGCACCTCCAGGCAGTCAGAGTTGTGTGCTGTCCAGACTGCTGTTATACAATCTGATGGCCGTGGGCACAAAGGAGCATACACCATGGTGAGATCAGCCTTTGGCTGAATGAGCTGCCAATCTGCCACAGCTCGTTGTGCAGGGGATGGGAAGGATTGTCCAAGGATAGCTCCCAGTTTGTCCTTCACCCTCCCTACTGCCACCGATACGAGATGGACCAGGTTTAGTCCCACCACCGAGCAAGCTTTCCTCACAAGCTTGTTGAGCCTGTTGACCTCACTAGTCCTGACACCACCCCACCTGCACACTATTGCTAAGAAGAGTGCGCTGGCTACCATAGACTGGTAGAAGGTCATGAGGAGCCCGCTGCAGACACCAAACAACCTCAGTCTCCTCAGGGAGAACATCCTGCTCTGACCCTTCTTGTATAGGGATATAGGCCATCAGTGTTGTGTGTCCAGGGTCTGTTGAAGGCACTGGAGAAGTCAAAGAAGGTGACCCTCACAGTGCTTCCCACCCCCCCACCCCCCCAGATGGGACAGGGCCCTGTGTGTGAGGAAGATGATTGCATCCTCCACACCCATTTGCTGTCTGTACGCAAACTGCAGAAGGTCCAGGGAGGCAGATTGCCATTCCTTTAGGTGCCGAAGTACGAGCCTCTCAAACTAATTTCATGTCCTTTCTCACTATGTCCATAAATCTTCTCTTCGGTCTTCCTCGATGACCTCCTGTGTGGAATCTCCAATTCCAGCATCCGGCTTCCAAAATATTCTCCATCCCTCCTCTGTACATAACCGAACCATCTCAGTCTGGCTTCTCTGACCTTCTCTCCAAAACATCTAACATGTGCTGTCCCTCTGATGGACTCCTTCCTGATCCTATCCATCCTCGTCACTCCCAAAGAGAATTTCAACATCTTCATCTCTGCTATCTCCAGCTCTGCTTCCTGTCTTTTCTTCAATGCCACTGTCTCCAAACCATACAGCATCGCTGGTCTCACCACTGTCTTGTACACCTTTCCTTTCATTCTGCCTGATGGTCTTCTATCACATAGTACCCCTGTCACTTTTCTCCACCCATTCCAACCTCTTTGAATCTGTTTCTTTACCTCTTTCCACACTCTCCATTGCTCTGGACTGTTGACCCTAAGTACTTATAATCCTCCAACTTCTTGATCTCCACTCCCTGTAGCCTCACCATTCCACACAGGTTCCTCTCATTCACACACATATATTCTGTCTTGCTGCGACTAACCTTCTTTCTTCTCCTTTCCAGAGCAAACCTCCACCTCTCAAGATTTTCCTCAACCTGTTCCCTGCTCTCACTACAGATCACAATGTAATCTGCA
>CAAKHD010013738.1:7752-19136 GCA_901007705.1 Fistularia tabacaria | reverse complement strand
CCTCTTTCCCTACACGACGCTCTTCCGATCTTCCATGGAGATTCCTGTCTAACCTCATCTGTCAGCCTGTCCATCACCACTGCAAACAAGAAGGGGCTCAGAGCTGATCCCTGATGAAATCCCACCTCTACCTTGAACTTCTCTGTTACACCTACAGAACACCTCATCACTGTCTCACAGCTAGCATACATGTCCTGGACCAGTCTAACATACTTCTCTGCCTCTCCAGACTTCCTCATACAATACCAGAGTTCCTCTCTCGGCACCTTGTCGCATGCTTTTTCTCGGTCTACAAAAGCACAATGCAGCTCAATCTGATCTTCTGCGTACTTCTCTATTAGCATTCTCAAACCAAATACTGCATCTTTAGTACTCCTGAACAGACCATAAATCGACCCTCCCAAAATTGGAAAAAAGGAAAACCAAACTTTATACCTCAATAAAGTGCATCTTTAAAAAATAAAGCATCTGTAGTACTCTTTTTAGGCATGAAGCCATACTGCTGCTCACAAATGCTGACTTCTAGTGTCAGTCAAGTTTCCACTACTCTCTCCCATAACTTCATTGTATTGCTCATCAACTTTATCCCTCTATAGTTTCTGCTACTTTGTGGTCTACAATCGTAATTTCTTCTACCCATCTCTCTTTCATTTTCCTCATTCATCAGCTCCTCAAAGTACTCTTTCCATCTTCCCATCACTCCTCTAGCATCTGTCAAAATATTTCCCTCTCTATCCTTAGTCACCCAGACCTGCTGTACATCCCTTCCATCGCCATCTCTCTGTTTTGCCAACCTGTATAAATCATTCTCTCCCTCCTTACTGTCCAACCATGTATATAAGTCATTGTTTGGCCATTGCTACCTCTATCTTTACCTTACACTGCATTTTCCTATAACTTCTTCTTTGCTAACCGCTTTCTCTGTATACACTCCTGCACTTGCTCATTCCACCACCAGGTCTCCTTATCTGCTTTCCTTCCAGAAGTTGTCCAGTCATCTGGAAGCTCTCCCTGACAACCCAGAGCCATTCTCAACTCCTCCCTGAAAATCAAACATCACTCCTCCCTTTTCAGCTTCAAACACTTTATCCTCTGCTCTGTCTGTGTCCCCTTGATCTTCCTTGTCATCAGAGTCATCCTACAAACCCCCATCCTGTCTGGCTACATTCTCACCTCCCACTACTTTGCAGTCACTGATCTCTTTCAGATTACCTTGTCCATACAAGATGTAGTCTACCTGGATGCTCTTACCTCCACTCTTATAAGTTACCCTTTGTTCCTGTCTTTTGTGGAAAAAAATATTCACAACAGCCATTTCCATCCTTTTTGCAAAGTCTACCACCATTTGTCCCTCTGCGTTCCTACCCTGGATACCAAACCTACCCATCACTTCTTTATCACCTCTATTGCCTGCACCAACATGTCCATTGAAGTCTGCACCAATTACCACTCCCCCATCTCTGGGGATATTCTGCGTCACTTCATGTAACTCATTCCTGAACTTCACCTCCTCTAACTCATATCCCACCTGTGGGGCATAGCTACTAACAACATTGAGCATCACACCTTCAATTTCCAGTTTCAGACTCATAAGTCTATCTGACATTCTTTTCACCTCCAGAACATTCCCAACAAACTCCTCTTTCAAGATAACTCCTACTCCATTTCTTTCCCTGTCAATACCATGATAGTACAACTTAAAACCTGCTCCCAAGCTTCTAGCGTTACTGCCTTTCCATCTGGTCTCCTGGACGCACGGTATATCCACCTTCCTTCTCTGCATCATGTCAACCAACTCTCTACCTTTTCCTGTCATCGTCCCAATATTCAAAGTCCCTATTCTCAGTCCCAGACTCTTGCCTTTCCTTTTCTCCCTCTGCTTCAGAAACACGCCTTCCTCCTCTCCTTCTTCGACTCACAGTATCCCAATTTCTGCTGGTACCCTGTAGGTTATTGACACCAATGGCGGTCATGTTAACCCGGGCCTCAACCAATCCGGTATGAGATTCATAGGTTTGATTCGCATATTTGATTTTGGCAAAAAGTTTTACGCAGGATTCCCTGCCTGACACAACCCTCTGCATTTATCCGGGTTTGGGAGACACTGGCCTATGCCCCCCAAGGCTGGCTCCAGGAGGCACTGGCCTATGCTGCCCTGAGGCTGCATTTCTTGTGCCAGAATTTACTCAAGCTAAAACATTCTCCAAATTATAATGTATATTTTCAATACCAAGCATTAGGTTATATATATTTTTTGAAAATCAGAACACAGTACCATGCTATACATTATTTTTAAGCTTTTTCAATGAATTTTTCCTATTATTTTACAGAAGTCATTTACATTTTTTGTTGCTTTAAAGATTTATTTTCCGTCGGTAAATTAAACAAGCAGATGTATTTACAATATGAAAACACTCACTATATTAGCTGATATTTAACCGTGAGAGATAATTTTGTCTACCTCTTGGGCAGCCAGAGAACCAGAGAACCTGTAAAATTGACACAACATTAGTGTCTGGCCCTTGGTGCAACAGGTATGTAGAGGAGAATTGTTTTATTTGTCCTTGCCACAGGGAAACCATGTCATCACACTCTGGATGTCTTGAGTGTTTTATCTTCAGTCCAGCTTTCTCAGAGCAGCTGACATGAAGCTATATTGACACAGAGGTCCCCATTGTGGTACCAGGATTTGTTGGGAATCCGGGAAACGCTCTGTCTGCACAACAGCCCACTGTTACAAGTATGGCAACTAAAAGTGGACATATCCCTTCTTAGCTTACATTAGGTGAACTCATCAAACAAGACGTTCAACTACGTGATGGAACATGTGACAAAGGGGAAGTACCATCTTTTTAAATAAAAAGACCTTCCAGGTCTTTCAATCCTGACATCATAATGCTACAAAGGTGAGAGGGAGCTCTATCTGACCTTTGTTGTCTAAATAAGCAGGAAAGGAGAAAATCTGGACAAGATAAAACCTAGATGAAGCAGAATCATGCATGCAAAGTGAGTTTAATGTATGTTTTATTTGTCCTTGTCCCTGATGAGTATCCTTGTAGCTCTTTGGGAGGGGCGTGATGAAGGACACTTCTCATCCTCAGCCCTATTTCTGCTTGATGTTGTCCTGAATCTTTTAACTGAAAGACAATGGGTCAGACAGGCTCCCACAGTTCAGAAACTTGCATTAGGTTCATCGGCAACTCTAAATTGCCCATATGTGTGAATGAGAGGATGAATGGTTTTACGTCACCCTGTGATTGACTGGTGATTGGTCCAGGGTGTACCCTGCCTATTGCCCAATGACAGCTTGGATAGCCCCCCTACAGCCTGACTGCAGTGGTATGGATAATGAATTAATGAATGTTTGGCCTGTGAGAGGTAGGCCTGAATCATCATTGGATATTTCTCTACCAATGCTGATAAAGTGGTTGGTCCCTGTGAAATGTTTTGAGAAAAATGTATCAGTATTTTTTCTGGAAGTGGATATTGATGAATGACAGCCAGAATTAATCTCCAGAAAAAAAGCCTCCTCTAGCTTCCCCTCCCAAGTCCTAGTTAATAGTGAAAATGCTGGTAGAGATATCACAGCTTCTTGACACTGCTGTTTGCTGAATCACACTATTTGATTCTCTCAGGATTTAGGGAAGGAGTAACGAGGTGGTCCACATGATCTGCGATTGAGCTTTGGACTTGCCAGTTCTCTTTCTCAGTTTAGTGCAACATTTCCCGTGTTGCTGATCAGTACTACACACACATTCAAATGAGATTAAAGAGTAACTTGGACACTTCAACCTGTGTTCATACTCTGCGTGAGAGCAAAGGTTGTTTTTTTTTCCTGCTGGCAGACCAAGCTTCTTGTTCACTCGGTCCTTGTCCGCTCTGGTCTTCTGAAGGAGTGAAACTTAGTGCTATCTTCTTCTTCTTTTCCTTTCAGCTTTTCCCTTTAAGGGGTCGCCACAGCGAATCAACCTCCTCCATCAAACCCGAGTCTCTGTATCCTCCTCTCTCACACCAACCGCCTTCATATCTTCTCTCACTACGTCCATAAACCTTCTCTTCGGTCTTCCTCTAGACCTCCGGCCCTGCATCTCCCATTCCAGCATCCGTCTACCAATGTAGTCCCTATCCCTCCTCTGTACATGACCGAACCATCTCAGTCTGGCTTCTCTGACCTTCTCTCCGAAACATCTAACATGTGCTGTCCCTCTGATGGACTCATTTCTGATCCTATCAGCCCTCGTCATTCCCAAAAAGAACCTCAACATCTTCATCTCTGCTACCTCCAGCTCTGCCTCCTGTCTTTTGTTCAGTGCCACTGTCTCCAAACCATACAGCATCGCTGGTCTCGCCACTATTTTGTAAACCTTTCCTCTCATTCTAGATTAAATTCTTCTGTCACATGGAACCCCTGACACTTTTCTCCACCCATTCCAACCTGCTTGAACCCGTTTCTTTATCTCTTTTCCACACTCTCCATCGCTCTGGACTGTTGACCCTAAGTACCTGAAATCCTCCACCTTCTTGATGTCCACTCCCTGTAGCCTCACCGTTCCACCCGGGTTCCTCTCATTTACACATATATATTCTGTCTTGCTGCAACTAACCTTCTTTCTTCTCCTTTCCAGAGAAAACCTCCACTTCTCAAGATTTTCCTCAACCTTTTCCCTGCTGTCACTACAGATCACAATATCATCTGCAATCATCATGGTCCATGGAGATTCCTGTCTAATCTGATCTGTCAGTCTGTCCATCACCACTGCAAACAAAAAGGGGCTCAGAGCTGATCCATGAGGAAGTCCCACCTCCACCTTGAACTTCTCTGTTTCACCTACAGCACACTTCACCACTGTCTCACAACCAGCATACATGTCCTGGACCAGTCTAGCATACTTCTCTGCTTCTCCAGACTTCCTCATACAAAACCAGAGTTCACCTTGTCGTATGCTTTTTCTAGGTCTACAAAAGCACAATGCAGCTCCATCTGATCTTCTGCGTACTTCTCCATTAGCATTCTCAAAGCAAATACTGCATCTTTAGTACTCTTGAACAGACCATAAATCGACCCTCCCAAAATTATAAAAAGGGAAAACCAAACTTTATACCTCAATAAAGTGCATCTTTAGCTCCCTCTGACCGAGTTCAAGATACCACACACACCATATCAAATCGACCTTATTGTTTCCTTTGGGTAGAGGTCATAGTCTCAAAAAAATGTTTTGTTTTTTTTTGTTTGTGACAAGCATTACCCAGTTAGATATGTTCTAATAACCATTTGGTCCTTATTTTTGAATCCTTTTTGTCAATTTCAAAAATTGTTGGAAAATTATGAAACCGCCCTTTAAAAAACCAATAACCCGTAAATAAAAAAGGCATCATGCCTAAAATATGGCTGAATTTTTTTGAAGACCAAAAACTTAGCAAGATATTACCCAACAATTCAATTAATTAAATTTATAACCAGAAATAAGAGGTATTATATAATGAAACAGTCACCGTCAATGTCAGCATTTATCATTTGAAATTGTAAAAATGTAAAAAATCCTGATGCTTGCTTTCCGTCTCACTAACTGCCTGCTCTCCTTGATTTCTAGTTTACACAGTATCATGTAAGCTGGAAATAAGAAAATCACAGTTATGGAACATGTCTCCACTTTTGTATCAGCGACGGTCACCCAGCTGCGGGAGATGGACGCAGCCATGCAGGCGCAGGAAGACGCCCGGCTGCAAAGGCTGAAGGACCATGAGAAGGAAATGCAGAACAGTCTCATGTGTCAGCTGGAGGCGATGCACGAACGCGTCAGCCAGGAGAACCACGAGAGGCACCTGGAGCTGGTGGACAGGATACTGTCCAGGTTGCCCTCAACCTCGGCCCCACCAGGCCCCTGATAGGCAACCAGGAAGGGTCTTCCTCACCTCCACCAGCTGACTGGTGCCTGAAAGCCCTATGCTTTTAGTGTCTCCTGGCAGTGTTTGAGGGAAACGCTTCAAAAGCACCGCCATCGGCCCGGCTCTGCAGTGATCGCAGAACAGGGTTCACTCGCAGATGATGCACAGATTGCAGGTTTTATCTCCAATGCTGTCCGAGACACATGGGATTACCCTTTCAACTTTTAATCTACCCATTTTACCTGTCACATGCTTCATCTGTATCATTGGTGGGCCTCTCTCTCTTTTAAGGCCATGTTGCCAACGCAAAGCAAATAATTGTGTCGGGATGTTGCAGTAATTGGTTTTCCCAATTAGATATTCTATAATATTATATTATAGTAGTCTAATAGTATTTAAGCAAGAGAACACTCAGTAAAACCTCGAAATTAGGCACAATCCTAGATCTGTTGTTAAGGCATTTAAAAAAGAGTGGATTATGGAGTGATTATAAGTTCAGTGACCATATGGTTAATTTGTGCCACACCAGTCTGTGTATAGGACTGCATGCACATTATACATACATCCCACAATATAAACGTATAGGTTTGAAAAAAAAAAACCATAGCAGTGAAATGTCTTGCACTTCTTGAAGCCAAAAATTAAACAAAGGTCCCTTTTCTACGTTCTCTGCCTCCAGTGAAATTGTCAAACATTTGCATGTCAGACCAACAACTGAGCTGGGGTTTCAAAACTCATCCCTCACTTCCCTGATCCTGACAAACGTCCACACGATGCAGAGCCCAACATGAGCAACTTGTGTCACGTGAAAGCAGGAGCAGCTGCTGCGCCAACACTGCCTACAGCCTCACACAATGAGAGGCAGATTGGTGGGTGCTTTCCCGCATCACCTCTCAGCTGGCATATTTCTTAAGGTGTGACATTTGCTGGATCTTGATTAGATTACAGATAAGGTGTCTGTTAGACAATTTTCTGTTAACATTCTATTTTCTGCAATTACCTGTACTTTTCCACTTCCCTTTGATACGTACCCCCCTTTCTGTACTTTTCCTTTTCTCTCTGAGACACACTCTCATTGATGCTCTCACCACTATTAAATCATCCCAAGGCCCTGCGATGGACCTAGAAAGAGGTACCCCCTGAAACCGGTCTTGAAGATGGGTGCTGTTCCACATTTCTTTACTCATATGTATAACAACTCTTATGTAAGTGCAGTCTGTACTTCACAATGTATCTATTGTTCACTTTTCGTATAAAGGGCGCTCATTATAACCAATAAATCAGAGTTCTTCTGGAGGGAAAGCAGACACAGTCTCTGTCTCTGTTTCTCTCCGCTCCCCATAGCTACGAGCTAACCTCTGATACAATAGGGCTCATCCACCATCGGCTAGGAGATCCAGACCCTGGCCTTGGACTGAGTGGACGAGGAGGACCAACCGAGGTTCCCGGGGGTCACCACAACTACCTCGCCTCAAGACTGTCTGTAACAGTGTCAAGAATGGGAAACACTGATGTAAGTTATGTGTTTGGAAAGTTTCTCTCTGTCTGTTCTGATTTTTTTCTATTTTTTTTAATGCAATAATTTCCAACCATCCATGCCATGTCCCCTTTTTCAAAACTCTTCACAAAGTGAGTTAGGTTTTTTAAACACGCCATAAGCTAAACTTAGGAGCAAATGGTTTTCAATCACCCAAACACTTCATATTGTACACAAAAATGATGTGCTGCTGTATATACTGTTTATACTGTTACTACTCTGCCCTTATTCCTCAAAGTACAATGAACCAACCAACATGAAAAAACAGAAATTTTTTTCACAATCACAAGTAGCTGAAGAAACCTGTTGCATTACTTTGCCTGGAAGTAGAGGCCATGAGTGACTGTCGTAAATCAGCAGTAAACTGTAAATGAAAGGACATTTCCTGATGTCAAAATCCAGAAAAACAATTTCCTTCAATTTCTATTGTTGACAGCGTGCTGGAGCCATCCCAGCCGACACTTGACGAGAGACAGAGTCAAATCTGGACTGGTTGCCAGTCAGTTGAATGGTATTCTTCTGGGGGCTTTACTTTTTTTCCCTTATATGGCTTCTTCTTCATTTCCTTTCAGCTTTTCCCTTCAGGGGTCGCCACAGCAAATCACCTTTCTGCATCCTCCTCTCTCACACCAACTAACTTCATATCCTCTCTCACTACATCCATAAATCTTCTCTTCAGTCTTCCTCTCGACCTCCTGCCTGGCATCTCCAATTCCAGCATCCGTCTACCAATATATTCACTATTCCTCCTCTGTACATGACCAAACCATCTCAGTCTGGCTTCTCTGACCTTCTCTCCAAAACATCTAACATGTGCTGTCCCCCTGATGGACTCCTTCCTGATCCTATCCATCCTCATCACTCCCAAAGAGAACCTCAACATCTTTATCTCTGCGACCTCCAGCTCTGCTTTCTGTCTTTTCTTCAATGCCACTGTCTCCAAACCATACAGTATCGCTTGTCTCACCACTGTCTTGAACACCTTTCCTTGCATTCTGGCTGATAGTCTTCAATTGCATTTTACCCCTGACACTTTTCTCCACCCATTCCAACCTGCTTGAAAACGTTTCTTTACCTCTTTTCCACACTCTCTGTTGTTTACTTGAAATCCTCCAACTTCTTGATCTCCACTCCCAGTAGCCTCACCGTTCCACCCGGGTTCCTCTCATTCACACACAGATATTCTGTCTTGCTGCGACTAACCGTCATTCCTCTCCTTTCCAGAGCATACCTCCACCTCTCAAGATTTTCCTCAATCCATTCCCTGCTCTCACTACAGAGCACAATATAATTTGCAAAAATCATGGTCCATGGAGATTCCTGTCTAACCTCATCTGTCAGCCTGTCCATCACCACTGCAAACAAGAAGGGGCTCAGAGCTGATCCCTGATGAAGTCCCACCTCCATCTTCAACTTCTCTGTTACATCCACAGAACATCTCACTACTTTCTCACAGCTAGTATACATGTCCTGCACCTGTCTAACATACTTCTCTGCCACTCCAGATGCCCCTCTTTCGGCACTCTGTCGTATGCTTTTTCTAGGACTACAAAACCGCAATGCAGCTCCTGCTGACTTTCTCTGGACTTCTGTACAAGTATTCTCAAAGCATCTGTCCTACTCTTTTTAGGTATAAAGCCATACGGCTGCTCATAAATGCTGACCTCTAGTATCAGTCTAGTTTCCACTACTCTTTCCCATAACTTCATTGTATGGCACCATCACAGTTCTACTCCAATCCTCAGGCATCTCCTCATTCTCTAAGATCCTGTTGAATAATCTAGCAACAAACTCTACAGCTGTCTCTCCTAGACACTTCCATACCTTCACAGGTATATCATCAGGACCAACTGTCTTTCCATTCTTCATCCTCTTCAATGCCCTCCTCACTTCACTTTTACTAATCTCTGCTTTTTTTTGGTCTACAATGGTCACCTCTTCTACCCTTCTCTCTCTTTCATTTTCCTCATTCATTATCTCTTCAAAGTACTCTTTCCATCTTCCCATCACTCCTCTAGCATCTGTCAAAATATTTCCCTCTCTATCCTTAATCACCCAGACCTATTGTACATCCTCTCCATTTCTATCTCTCTGTTTTGTCAACCTGTATAAATCATTCTCTCCCTCCTTACTATCCAACCAAGCATACAAGTCATATTACGCCTTTTGTTTTGCCTTTGCTATCGCTATCTTTACCTTACGCTGCATCTCCCTGTACTCCCTTCTGTTCTCTTCAGTCCCTTCAGTGTCCCACTTCTTCTTTGTGAACCGCTTTCTCTGTATACACTCCTGCACTTCCTCATTCCACCACCAGGTCTCCTTATCGGCTTTCCTTGCAGATGACACACCAAGTACTCTCCTATCTGTCTCCCTGATCACATTAGCTGTAGTTGTCCAGTCATCTGGAAGCTCTCCCTGACCACCCAGAGCCTTTCTCAACTCCTCCCTGAAAACCATACAACATTCCTTCTTTTTCAGCTTCCACCACTTTGTCCTCTGCTCTGTTTTCATCCTCTTGATTTTCCTTGTCACCAGAGTCATCCTACAGACCATCATCCTGTGCTGTCTGGCTACATTCTCACCTACCAATACTTAGCAGTCATTGATCTCTTTCAGATTAGCTTGTCTATACAAGGTGTAAGATAAGATTATACTTTATTGATCCCCATAGGGGAAATTCGGGAGTAGTAGTCTACCTGCGTGCTCTTACCTCCGCTCTTATAAGTTACCCTTTGTTCCTGTCTTTTCTAGAAAAAATATTCACTACAGCCATTTCCATCCTTTTTGCAAAGTCTACCACCATTTGTCCCTCTGCGTTCATATCCTGGATACCAAACCTGCCCAACACTTTTTCATCACCTCTATTACCTGCACCAACATGTCCATTGAAGTCTGCACCAATTACCACATGTCAACATGTCCTTTAAAGCTAAGATTTTCATTGATTTAAAATATTTGAAATATTTAACTCTTTCGACTTCCGCTCCTTGAAGAGCGACAACTCGAGGACTGATCTGCAGATTGTTCTTTGTTTTTAAAAAATAACATCAACTTGCTCTTATTTGCATTTCAGGAAAGATCTAGTTGTAGAAACCTGTTCTGAACTATGGCAACGTACTATCTTTAAAAGTAAAAGCAGTATAATCACTTAATCAAGAATACTGTACATGTATGTGATGCCTATTTAACCCTTTCTGTTTTGATTATTCTGGGGCTGCATACCAAAAAAACAGAACAGAAAATGTGATAATGTATTAATCTTTTATTCTAAGTTTGAGTCAGTGGTTCCATGTCACAATTATTACTTCATAGTTTTGTTTTTAAATTCAAGATAAATAAAAGCAAAATTACACCTATGGGGAAACTGTCTCATAGCAACCGAAATAAACAGGAATGCGGACCTTTTGATGACCTGAAATTGAGGATTTATTGGCTATTTCTTGTTAAAACAAGTCAAAATGACAAACAATTTATGAAAACTGAAAAAAAAACCAGATGGTGGCTACTGTAATAGTGTATTTGTCAAGAGCTCGCGTGTTGTCATCCTCCCTCATCTGACTTTTGAGTGTGCAGGTGTCTGGGATGGATTCCTTTATTTAAAGCGAATGTGTTTTGTATCAAAACAACTCAAAAGTACATACATTTAAATTCACAGTTCACTCGTATAGTGTGTATATAAAAGAGTGATATATTGTATGTAAGGTTTTTTGAAAAAGTGGACATAGTATTGATTGTATAAGTGGAAAAAAAAAACTAGGAAATACTGTAGATGATGGTTTCAGGATGTTTTGTGTGTAATAACTCTGTAATAACAGAGAGTTTTAAAATCCTGCAATAAAGAAGAATTTTGAAGACTACAGAACAAGGCATTACAGATATAAACACACACACACACACGCACACACACACACACACACGCACACACACACACACACACACACTCACTCACTCAGAATCTAGT
>CAAKHD010013737.1:299827-327800 GCA_901007705.1 Fistularia tabacaria | reverse complement strand
TACCTACATATAATATATACACACATATATACACAATATACACAACATACACAATATACACATATACATATATACATACACATACAGACATAGATAGCAAACACAAGCAAGAATATATAGAGTAAGTGAACCAAAGTGACCCGTAGTAGTTATGGGCACCACACGTGTGAGTGGGTGACGAAGTGATGGGGTGGTGGTCGCACGGATACCCCCAGGCAGTCAGGGCTGTGTCCCGTCCAGACTGCTGTTATACAGTCTGATGGCCGTGGGCACAAAGGAGCGCCTGAAGCGTTCGGTCCTGCACCGGGGTGGGATGAGCCGCTGGCTGAATGAGCTGCACATCAGCCACAGCTCGTGGTGCAGGGTGTGGGAAGGATTGTCCAGGATAGCTCCCAGTTTGTCCTTCACCCTCCGCACAGCCACCGACTCGAGATGGTCGAGGTTGAGTCCCACCACCGAGCGAGCTTTCCTCGCAAGCTTGTTGAGCCTGTTGACCTCACCAGTCCTGGCACCGCCCCACCAGCACACTATAGCAAAGAATAGTGCGCTGGCTACCATAGACTGGTAGAAGGTCTTGAGGAGCACGCTGCAGACACCAAACGACCTCAGTCTTCTCAGGAAGAACATCCTGCTCTGAGCCTTCCTGTATAGGGCATCTGTGTTGTTTGTCCAATCCAATTTATCATTAATATGGACCCCAAGGTACTTGTAGGAGTCCACAATCTCCACCTCTTCACCCAGAATGATGATTGGTTGAGGTCTCCTCCTATTCCTCCTAAAATCCACTACCACCTCCTTAGTCTTGGAGATGTTGAGTAGGAGGTGATTTTGGTTGCTCCACTCAACAAAGCTCGCATTGTAGTAATAGTAGCATAAATAGTAGCATTGATTCATTATAGCCTTCAGTTTAAATAAGCCAGTCCCAGACTGCCTTTTGTAAATAGGTGAATTACAGCTGACATATTTTTTGACAGCAATCGTGAGGTACAATGTAGTTGCTAATACTTCTCAGTTCTTAAAATCCTTCCTGCAACATACTTGCTGATGAAAATTGAGTTTTGCAGAGGAAATTGAATCTAACACACACTAAACTGTGATTGACTCTATTCAAACATCAGGTCTATTACATTTTAATATTTTAAGCCACCAAAGCTTCCGTTTTGGATTGGGGAACTATACACTATGCATTAGTTGCCCTGCTGTGACCCTGCAACTGATCACTGCTCGTCAGTTCTCGTCGTAAACACAACACCTACCACTGCAGAGAGAGAAGTACCCACAAGAGCTGCAGTTTTGGAACTGCTCTGAGGTCTAGTCACCACAATCTGTCCCTTGACAAAGCCGCTCACGTCCTTATTCTTGCTCATTTGTGACAGGTGTCCTCCCTCTGTGTTGCTACCTTGGCATTTTGGGGAGGCTTGTGCACTTCCGTGACGCTGGAGGCTACACTGGAGGGGGTTATACCCCTGGTAAGTCTTACCAAGCGGGGCATGTTTTGGGGTAGAGGTCAGACAAAAGGCAACACCTGTTCCTTCCAGATTGGGGGTTGGGCGTGGGGCTAACAACCTCACCCCATTAAACAATACCTGTTACAGATACACAAACAAGAGTAAACCATGATACCCCAACCAGGGAAGAAGATGGACCTTCGTCAGAAGGACTTATGACGCAGGGTGGTCAAAGCCGGGAGCACCCTGAAACCACTATGCCGAAGATCATCCTCTCAACCAGGGCTACAACCACCATCGGTGCATGGAATGTAAAGACCATGTTCGAAGCTGGAAAGACCACACAAGTTGCCATTGAGATGAAGTAGTACAACCTTGCCATACTCGGAATCAGTGAATCTAGATGGACGGGTTCTGGACAGAGGAGGCTAGCCACAGAAGAGCTGCTTCTGTACTCGGGCCATAAGGAGGACAACGCACACAATGCCCAGGGAGTTGCTCTGATGCTGTTGAAGGCTGCTCAGAGAACACTTGTGGGATGGGAGGCATGGACTGAAAGCAACTGCAGCCTCCTTCATGACAAAGAAGGAAAGAATAAACATGAACATCATTCAGTGCTATGGCCAAACCAATGACGAGTTCAATAGCAGAATACAGACGATCATCCCGAGATACTCAGAAAGAGACATTGCCATCTTAATGGGAGAACTCAATGCAAAAAATAGAAGTATCAAAAGAGGCAAGGAGAGGATAATGGGGCAGCATGGTCCAGGAGAGATGAGTGAAAATGGAGAGCGATTCACAGACCTATGCGCAAATAACAACCTTGCCATCGGAGGAAGTGTTTTCCCTCACAAGGGAGTACACAAAGCCACACGGGTATCAGTGGACCTTTCCCCCGAGAACCAAATAGATCATGTATGCATCACAAAGAAGTGTAGGAGGTCCCCTCTGGATGTACGAGCCAGAAGAGGAGCTGACATAGCATCAGACCACCATCTTCTCATTGCCAAAGTCCAACTGAAGTTGAGGAGAACTTGGACAAGTGAGAAGAACCAGAGAAAGAAATTCAACACCACACTATCAAGAGATCCAACAGCAGCAGAGGAATTTGAGATCACGCTAAAGAACAACATCCAGGCCCTGCAAGAGTGAGATGAGGGTGAAGACAGAAACATAGATGGGATGTGGAAGGTGGTAAAGGAAGCTGTAATCACAACCTGCAATGTAACACTGAGATCACAGAAAGATAACCTCAAGCCATGGATATCAGCAGAGTCAATTAAGAAGGTGGAGAAGAGGAAGGAAAAGAAGGCAGCCATAAACCGCATTCGTACAAGAGCAGAGAAAGTGAAGGCAAAAACAGAGTACAGGGAAGTAAATAAGGATGTGAAGAAAAGCCTGTACTCAGGCTTACACATTCTGAGGCACTTAAGATAGATGTAGTGATCATGGGAGAGATGCTTCACTCTCACTTCAAGAAGTTGCGGGAAGAGGAAAACATCTCATGCGAATGGAGGGAGGGTTATCTTGTTAAGATGCCAAAGAAAGGGGACCTGAGCATCTGTGCAAACTATAGGGGGATCATGTCACTATCCATCCCAGGAAAGAGATATAGAAGAAATTTGACTTGGGTTCCTGAAACTCAAGCTGCACCTTTCTGCATTACGATATATAAAAAATGAATGAAATTAAAACATGAGACAAGTATTAATTTAGTAAAATACATTATTTGTATTGTTTTTTGAAAATAACTTTCTAAAAAAATCACGCTACATATTGCATGTGATTTTAAATTTATATAATTTTTTGATTTTCTGATTTCATTTTTGGATTCATGATTTCATAATATTGATTCTTGCCTTTTTTTTGTAAAAAAAAACATGATAAACAAGAAAAGGATGTCATGGACATGATCCCGTTCATTTCTCTTCTTTTCCTCATACTTAATGTACTTTCTTTAAATATTTGACAGATGGCGCTAAAGACTAAAAGACGATTTACTTCTTTTGTTAAGCAGGTCGCAGTAAATCTCTGTCTTAGTGACAGACGATTGGTTGAAATTTTTGCATTGGGCCAAAGCCTTTGGACAAAGCTTGCATGACTGTAGTAATGCTCTATTATGACCCTGATCTCATTTGATTTGCAGTAGAGTTTTTCGCGATGTTCGTAAATTAATCCCTAATTTCATTTATGGATATGGTTGTGTCTTGTTGAATTTGCAGTACCCTCGCCTCCCCAGCATTCACCAAAGGGGGTTTGGATGGCCCCGTCTCCTCCCCCCACCTCTGGCTTCTGAATGCAGGCAGGACTGGCTTGAGTTTCTGAAAGAACGTCATATTGTTGTCACGTTGATTTCAATTTTCACAGATTAATCTGTCTAAATGTTTATCAGACACATCAGCCTGTTACGTGTTAAATGTTTTATGTTACGTGTAGTGTGTCTTATTAATGGTACAGCTGGCTCTGTCGGGAGAGTGACTCTGTCTCCCTCAGGGAATAGTCCAATGTAGTGCTGTTTCCCCGATGATGTTGGCCATACAGTTATCCATGGCTGAAAGCTGGATTGTTCTTTGCCCTCCTCCAGATAAAGATAATTTTTATCTGTGGGCTGTGTTTTTTGGCGCTGTCTTTAATGTCAAACCAATTTCATATATATATATATATATATATATATATATATATATATGATTATTTTATTTTTATTTCTGAGATGGATCTTTCCTCTGATCCAGTAGAATTAACTGCAGCCACTACCTTCTCCCACACTCATTTTTTTCTTTCGTTGGTAACACCTGCATTAAGTGTTCCAAACAGCATTCTTGGTCTGTTTCTACTTCTCCTGCAAGTACCTCACTCTGTGTCAGAGAAATTCCTCTTCTTCAGCCTCTTTGCCATGATTTCCAAGAGGGATGCATTCTATCAAATCTGGCGGAAAAAGTAAAAACCCTTGAAGAGGTAGGGGAAACCTATTTCAGCGTGATAGCGTTTGGCTGTGTCAGCAGGCCAACTTGGTGGAGACCATCAAACACCCATCAGAGTTATCTGTTAAACTTCAATTTCCCAATGAGCTCCCTGCTTTTAAACATGGATCGCTGGAAGTGGGTCGAGAGTCGTCTGGGATGGAAGCACTGCACACTTCCCTTCTCTTCGAGAACAAAAGCCTGCTGTGCCCACTGATTATGCTGGCAACCATGAAAGACTCAATTGGGCATTTGATCAGAGGTTTCAGTACATGAATACAACTGAGCAGAACTGACTGTGTTTGTTCCAGAATTTAATGTGTAATAAACTAAGTTGCAGAGTGATGACCATCTCAAAGTCAGATGCAAGCACCTCCTCTTCCAGTAGTGAGATGTGCCCTGACGTTTGAATGTCTGTTCCTGGACCCTCTGTCACAATGGCCACTTATATGGGAGGGCAATTATTGCAAAGACTTGCATCCACTCAAAACTGAATGATCTGAACCTAAACACCAGCTGGTGATAGAATCATCAGCACTGACAGAAAGGCAGCCCAGGCCTTCACATCGGATCAGTGTTCAAGATTTATGATTCAAAGCATTTATTGTCATATTTGCGGTCTAAAAACATTTTCATGCACAATGAAATTCTTATTTTTGTAGACCACAGTGAAGGCAGATAGGTAGCAATAAATAAATAGTAAGCAGAATGTTGCAAGATGTGAACGATGCAAAGAAATGTAAACAGTACTAACAGAATTATTGTTTTTCCTTCGCATTTTCTTTAATCTTGAAATCTTGAAATTGCATCGCAAACAAACACAGGAAGATGAAGTCAAGTCAGGTTTTTTTTAAATTATGTAACAGTTGTGTCATGACACATGTAGAGCAGGTCTCTTTAATATGCTTTACAGAAACCCAACATTCTCCCATGTTTTTGGACTGTGGAAGGAAACTGGAGGAAATCCACGCAGACACAGAGAGAACATGGGGAGAACATGAAAACACCACATAGAAAGGCTCCCTGTGGGAATCAAGTCCTTCATGCTATGAGGCTAACCACCACATTGCCTTGCCACCACAAATGATCTCTTACTACTAGTTAGCACATAAGTAGCACTGACAGTCACATGGTAATAGCTGAAATGATACATTCATTCAACCAGCCATTATCTACCGCTTTTTCCTGCACTTAGGTTTGCGGAGATGCTGGAGCTTATCCCAGCTGTCATTGGGCAAGAGGTGGGGTACAACCAGGACCGGTCGGCAGTCAATCGCAAGACCGCATATAGACAGACAACTCTCTAATTCACACATCTGGGCAATTTTTCCAATTTATTACAATTAAACTCCTGCATGCTTTTGGACTGTGGGAGGAAACCGCAGGACCCGGAGGAAACACACACAGACACGGGGAGAACATACATACTCCACACGGAAAGGCCCCCTGTAGGAATCAAAGCAGGGTTCTTCGCTTACCAGTGCATCAGCGCGCCACACAAAATGATACATTTCAAGTTTTAATATTAAAAAAGAAATAACAATGTCAGGCGCCTGACAAGACCACTGCTGTAGATCAAGCCAATAGAGCCCAGGGACCCATGCAAAAATACTGGGTTACTATCATGCATTGATGAAAGAACACAAGTGCAGATAGGATAAGAAAAGTGGGAGGAAAGACAGAAGTGAATCATGGGATATCCATCAGCAGAGTAAGCCTAGTGCAGCATGACCATGGGCTAGCTGAGCCCTGGCTATAGGTTTTCTCAAAAAGAAAGGTTTTAAGCCTATTCTTAAACAAAGGAAGGGTGACTGTGCCCCCAGATCAAGATGTAGAAGTAGACCATAGCTACAAGATGGGCGGTCATACAAAAAGAACAAAAAAGAAAAATATAATGCAAACCAGTTACAAAGTTGATATTAATTTAAGAGTTCAATAGTTGAAGGTTGGTAGATCAAAATAATGAAATTAATGTTGCCTACTAATATAAGATGCTACTATAATGAGCAGTGAGGTAAGACAAATATGTTAAATCATTTAAAATGGCCCTGGTGGAAAAAATGAATATTGCCTTGGCAGGAAAAAAGTCTCTCACCCCCACATCAAAACCTGAGCAAAACATGAGACAATAGATGTGTAGCTGAACAGATTCTGACTCAAAATTGCCATTTTTTACATCTCATTAATTATACAAGGGAAAATATACATGTAACCTTTAATGACCTGGGAACAATAGTGAGAACAATAAATACAAATGTGCCTTTTTGTCATTGCTGGTATTGTGATGTATTTATAGAGGCCACTTGACTGAATGTTCACCTTTTTATAAAATGGTGGAGTCTGTTCTTTTCTCGTGGTTCACTGTTTCTCACGAACAGATAAAAAGATTTGCTGCAACAACCATATAAAGTCCACATGGATCAATCTGTATAAGTCATGCCCATCTGACTAAAACTGTAACATTCAAATTTGTTTCCAGCGGTCAGTCGTGCCTGGGAAAAAGGTTTGGTTATCCCTAAATTTGTGAAAAGTTGAAGTTTATTTGTTCGTCCAGTTTAATTTAAATGCTGTGGTGATTAGTCTAACAAGGTCATGATATTAAAAAAAAAAAAAGACACATAGACATGCAGAACCACAAACTCTGCATGCGAAGAAACTGAGACAAACTAGTGAGACCCTCATGATGATAGCACAGGAAGGAAGCACATGCATATGTTGAATCCCCTCAGCTGTGCCAGCATTCTCGTCCTCATGCACCGCTGACGTTTCTTTGTGGTGTACAGAGCAAGAGCAGTATTGTGAAGGTGTCAAAGTGGAAAAAATACTGCAAGAATGCAAATGCATTTGCACCATGTTCCCTGAATAATTATTTGAACTTAAAAATTAACAGTTGATGTATTTTCATCCACATTATTGCTAAACAGGATTGTTCAACCAGTGGCTCACTGCAAGATGTATGATGGGAAGAAAAATTGTGTCTGTCATTTTCTTTGTGGTTGTAAACGAAACTGAATATTTGATTTAATGAAAGGCTGGCGTAACAAGTGAAACAAAGAACAAACAAACCATGTTTCTGAAAGAACTTAATTACACAATTCAAAACATCCATCTCAAATCACTTTAATGAAAAGACATCACAAATCAGGAGATATCCGATTCATATTTGAATAAATATTTGAAAAAAATACAACTAAATGAGTGCATTAGTGTCAACTCAGTCATCATTGAAAGGCACAATATTTCCCCTTGCATCATTTCACGAGTCCAGTTATTGTGTTCTATGTGCTTTTCTGTATTAAAAATGCAAGAGACTTGAGCACACACAGCTGACCAACCCTTACTCCTTATAGTTTGTACAGACCAAAGAAGTTTCCATAACTTGCATGACTGAGATAAATTGGTTGTGATACATTGACTAGAACTCTGTCGTGTTTCTGCAGCTGCAAAGCAGAGCCGAGGTAACTCTCGGTGGTCCATACGTGGTTCTGCCGCTGAGAGCAGAAACCTGCTCTGTGGGCTTCCATCAGGGTCAGTGGTATGAAATGCCCTGCTCTCCTCACAAACACAGAGTGTATGAATGAGGATGTTGGGTAACAGTGCTTGAAGATCATCTCAACTCTTGAGTAAATATGGTAGAGTCCTGTCTCATTGACCTGCAAGGCCCCGTCTTCAGTGTGGTACACTACTCCTCCAGCTATGAATGCCCGACCCGCCTCCGGGTCCCATCGCAAGGTTTTATGGAAAACTGCTTTCTGAATCTGCCCTGCAGCAGAGGGGAAAAACAAAGTTTTTAAACTTTTGGAGATCACAGTATGATAATAACATCGATATTGCAATAAAAAGGATACCTATCAAATGTGCAGCTGTTCTCTTGGATACATCTTCTCCTTTCAACCCAAGGTTCATGGAAACATGAAACTGCTGTTAGATTACACATCACTCTGTGCACCTCTTCCATTCAATGCAGTATGTTAGAGGTGTGGGATGAAAGAGCCTTACCGATGTTCCTCTCCGCTGTGCTAAACTCTTGGACAGGTTTGACCTAAAATGACATTGAGAAAGAGAAGTATGAGGACCCTGTTCAAAAATGCTTTCAAGGTCATCTGTCATGTGCTCATGAGGAGGGTTTCCTGCCATGCTGGACCTGTGATCACAGACTCAGTGCATTTTATCCTTTCGAAAGGTCAAAGCAGATATGACTCAAAAAGTTCAATTTGCTGCCTTAGACAACATTGACTTTGCAGCCAATTACAAATTATTTGGGGGGATTACAACAGCTTTTTTTTAAATAGGTCAGATGTTTACAGGTCCTTTTCCTTGTTCTCTACTTGCATGGATAATCCTGTTGTGCATAATTTAATCTATAAATGTGACGTTACACTATACTCCACCATGAGCTTGTCTTGGATATATAATGCTCAATTCATCTCAAAATTCATGAATACTCCATGGCCACTTGCTGAATCCATACAACCTAAGTTTCTTACCTTCTGCATTTCTGAGAGTTCTTTCTGCATGTTGTAAATCAGGACGGCTCCAAAGCCCAGGGTAGCAAACACAAGCAAAAACAGAAGGAGCACAACTGTGGCCAGACCAGGGCTGACTCCCATGCATCCATGACTTTTCCTGCTGACTCTCACCTTCTCCAAGGCAGGTGGGAAGGACCAGCGGGGAGCAAGACTAGGCAGCTGACCAGGGTAATGTTGACCTTCCCCTCCATTCACAAGAAACACCTGTGGGTATGGACAGTTCTGGTCACAGCTCATGGTGCTGGTCTTTCCCTTGAGACAGATGTGTTGATCGCCTCTGCATGTAAGAGGTGTGTACTTTTGTCTGAGCAGCACTTTCCTTGCAAACCGATCTTCAACTGTTACAACATGCACCACCCACATTCCCTCCCCCCTCACACACTGTGGCCTGCTCATACATTCTCATTAAATCGTCAACTATTATCAATGCATGAAATCTCCTTCTGTCTGTACTGCCTAAGAGTTCTTTGTAACTTCATGCTTAATCATACAACTCTAGTGATCACTTTTACTGCATCTAGTTTGCATATTTCTACATGGTGGGATTATAGACAGTTATGAGTGACAGGAAGTACCAAACATTACATGACTGCACTCTTATCCAAAAGTTATCCAAAGACTGAGACCATTGCACAAATTTCATTGAAGATTTGAAGAGTAATCAAGATACCTATTTAGATACCAACTAAAAATGTATGCATCACACTGTATAACCCAGTTATCACAGGTAGCGGCTTTTTATGACCTACCTTATAATGCCATTACATTTTTTTCTGCGTTCATACATTTTTCCAAGGATTTAGTGTTTCCATTTATGCAGTAAGAGCTATGTTTGCAAGAAGTGACACAGCAGAATTAACAGCACTGTGTGATTTCAGTGGGAAGGGAGCTGCCACATAAAAAGGATGCATGTCTTTGCACTGGTTTCTGAGTTGGCTGCCTGTGAGAAACTAGTAAATGGTGAAGAGGGGGCACGGAAAGAAAGACGATGATATGTGTGATTAGAGACTCAACCCCAACCGACACCTCAAGGTTTATCTTACACGAAAACTGAGTACACTCTGATTTCCTCTTCAGTCATTTAATACCACTGCGGTCTTATTGCCCTTTATGGATGTAACCCAGGATGCAGTTGATAAAACAATTTATTGACTGTGGTTGCAAACATTTCCTTGAAATAGCAGTTCTTCTCTGTTTGTATCAGGACATGGTGGAGAGTATTTTTCAGGGTGAAATTCCAGCATGATCATCATTGCTATGTAGGCCAGGTAGCTATGTCAAGCTAAAACAAAAATTAAAAAAAAAAGGAATTTTGTTCTGAAGTCAGACAGTGTATCAAAAAAAGATGCATATGCTGATATTGTGTAATCTGAAAGCTGTGAAGGACGCTCAACTATACCGGACTTAAAAAACGATTTCATTTCTCGTAAAGACCAACAGGTGAGAGCCTTTAGTTGCAATGTGCAACCAGGTTGATCGTGGAGGGCTTCTACATCAAATTAGACCAGACTTTGCAGGGCCTCAGCATGTGTAATGCTGATAGTTTCCCAGAAATGTAAATGTGAAAGTGTTCCTGTCTGCAACAAGCACTCAAACCGGCACAGTAGAATGACTAAGGGGGGGAGGGGGATTCCATTAGGTTATGTGCCAATTCACTCTGACATAAAATACAGACGGCTGTGTGAACCGCTGATTCAGCAACATTTGTGTTTCTCAAATGCAGTTTGCTCTGTGCAGCTGTGGCCAGAATGACTGATAACATACCAGAGTTGTTCCAAAAGAATTTCTTAATCATAAATGTTTTACATTACTGATACCTTTTTTCCTCAATATAACATGGTATATGAAGAGTTCATTCATTCATAATTAAAACTTTCCTTTCTCTATCTAATAAATAGATCAAAAAGCCACATGCCAAGATGAAATATATCAAGATACTACCAAAGACATCATATGCTTTTCTTCCACTTTATTTGTAGATCTGGAATTTAATACATTGATTCTGTGACCAAGACCTATTTGAAAGCTGTTGAACTAACACAGGATATCAAAGGGTTGGATTACACAATTCATTATGATTCAATTAGCAGCAACTTTTGTAAAAGTGTCACAGGTCTGTCTCCTCATCAGAAGAGGCGTAAAAGTCTAGGCCCAAGACATGACCTGTTTTCTCCCCTGTTGAGGACGATGTCCTCCGTGCAGCTTCACAGTCTGGTTGATGTTCCTGGTTGTCCTTTTCCTGCACAAGCACAAACTGCATCGCTGCCCCGTTGTTGCGCTCTTTGGGTGTTCCGGTGTCTTGTATCTGGGTTGAAAACTTTTGTCCTTGTGGATAATTGTTTAGGTTAGGCAGAGAACTCTGTAGCACCCTGGCTAAGTTCTGTGTTAAGGAGAAGCCTCGTTGATCAGACAGTCCTCTAAAAGCCGCAGCAGCCACCGTCAGACGTGTACGGTCAAAGGAAAGGGGCTGGTCCTGATTGGCACATCCCGCATCCAAGGTCTCTGAAGTAGGTTTGGTAGAAACCAGGATTTTGCTGCACTCTGTCCAGCTGGCTGCTGTGTCACTCTTACCTCCAATAAAAGGGCTCCTCCCATCATGTGACTCATACACTCTAGGGGCTTGAATTGTAAATTAAAGAAAGACACATGAATGAATTAAAGTCAAGAGAACTTAAAGCTCCTGAAATTTTAACACAAATCTAATGGTAAGAAATCAAAAGAGAGACCTGGCTTAAAATGCTCTATCAAGGAAAGCATTGCCAATGCAAACAAAAGTCTTCAAATGGTTTAGGAGGCAGAAGCTATTTTAACTAAAAATAAAATATCTGACCACATTGATCCAATTTTAGCTCTACCACTGGCTTGCTGTCCATATGAATTTAGACTTGAAGGTGCTCCTAATGGTTTATAAAGCCATAAATTACCTTTCCTATTTATATCAACAACATGATAAAACACTTTATTTCCCTGTGGCCTTTTGGACCAAGGGGACAAGACAGCTGTGTGTTGCCATGTTATACAGTCATTAGCTGGATGCCAGATGTTTTCCAATCTGGCTCCTTGTCAGTGGAATAACCTCCCCGTTATCATAAAACAATCTGACTAACAATAATCTGGGTAGGCATTTCAATTCAATCTTACAGAATTTGAGGGAGTGAATTATGCAGCCTCAGGGCGCCACAGGCAAATGCCTCACAGAGCCAGCCTCTGCTGAGGGGGGTCTCCCTGAGCCGGTCCCAAGTCCGAATAAATGAAGAGGGTTGCGTCAGGAAGGGCATCCAGCGTAAAACTTTTGCCAAAACCACATATGCAAATCGAACCTAAGAATTTCATACCGGATCGGTCGAGGCCCGGGTTAACAACGACCGCCATTGGTGCCGATAACCTACAGGGTACCAGTGGAAATTTGGCTACTTTGGGTCAAAGAAGGAGAGGACGAAGGAGTGTTTGGAAGCAGAGAGAGAGGAGGGAAGCCAAGGGTCTGTAAAGAGAATTAAAACTTTGAATATTTGGATGATGACATGAAAAGATAGAGAGTTGGTTGACATGATGCACAGAACGGAGAAGGAAGGTGGATATACTGTGTGTCCAGGAGACCAGGTGGAGAGGTAGTAAGGCTAGAACCTTGGGAGCAGGTTTTAATTTGTACTATCAAGGTACTGACAGGAAGAGACATGGACTAGGAGTTATCTTGAAGGAGGAGTTTGTCAGGAATGTTCTGGAGGGGAAAAGAATATCAGATAGACTGATGAGTCTGAAACTGGAAATTGAAGGTGTGATGCTCAATGTTTAGTGGCTATGCCCCACAGGTAGGATACGAGTTAGAGGAGAAGGAGAATTTCTGGAATGAGTTAGATGAATTGATGCAGAATATCCCCAGAAATGAGAGAGTGGTAATTGGGGCAGACTTCAATGGACATGCTGGTGCAGGCAATAGAGGTGATGAAGAAGTGACGGGCAGGTTTGGTATCCAGGAACATAGAGGCACTGAAAGTGGCGGACTTTGCAAATAGGATGAAAAAGGCTGGAGTGAATAGGTTGTTTGTTTCCAGAAGTTGCAGCAATATAGGTTATGAGAAGGATGTACAGCAGGTTTGGGGGACAAGAGATAGAGAGGGAATATATGTGTGTGAATGAGAGGAACCCGGGTGGAATGGTGAGGCTACCAGTGGAGATCAAGAAGTTGGAGGATTTCAAGTACTTATAGTAGACAGTCCAGAGCAATGGAGAGTGTGGAAAAGAGGTTAAGAAATGGGTTTGAGCAGGTTGGAATGGGTGGAGAAAAGTGTCAGGGTACTATGTGGTAGAAGAATATCAGCCAGAATGAAAGGAAAGGTGTTCAAGACAGTGGTGAGACCAGCGATGCTGTATGGTTTGGAGACAGTGACATTGAAGAAAAGACAGGAGACAGAGCTGGAGGTCGCAGAGATGAAGACGTCGAGGTTCTCTTTGAGAGTGACAAGGATGGATAGGATCAGGAATGAGTCTAGGGACAGCACATGTTCGATGTTTTGGAGAGAGGGTCAGAGAAGCCAGACTGAGATGGTTCGGTCATGTACAGAGGAGGGATAATGAATACATTGGTAGACGGATGCTGGAATTGGAGCTGTCAGGCAGGAGGTCTAGAGGACGACCAAAGTGAAGAGTTGTGGACTTAGTGAGCGAGGATATGAAGGTAGTTGTTGTGACAGGGGAGGATACAGAAAATAGGGTTAGATGGAGAAGGTTGATTCACTGTGGCGACCCCTGAGGGGAAGAGCCGAAAGGAAAAGTAGAAGAATTATTAGATGATCTGTTACTAAGACCTTCAAGATGAGTTGGTCTCAGTCCTGTGTTTTCATCTGGCTCTCCCTCCTGTCTTTCTCTGTGATGCTATAAGTCCTCTCTAAGCCTTTCATGGCCAAGTGGCTGTCATAAGATCTGACCTCTTTCGATGCTGCACGGGTGGGTAGATGTTGCTCGGCTCTACATACATATTAGCCATTTTGATAATATAAACACTCAGGGTCTTTTAAAAAAAAACATTTTATAGCTGTGCTATAACTGCACATTTTATCACATAAAATGTAATCTTGAAAATCTTCGTAGAAATAGAGGGAGTTGAGGAAATTATACTAACTACGGCTGTTCCACTGTGATTTGATGTAGTTATACAATGCAGTAAACCACCAGTTAACTATCTGTAAAATATGCCTGTTCTGAACATGTGCACTCACCATTGTCTGAAGAAACTTGTGTCTGTAATCTTGTTTTACAATAAGGGCGAGGACTCCATGGCTTCTGTTTACAGGAGGGGTCAAGGGCTCGTATTTTTGTGATAAAACTTTTGTACTCCTTTTCTAAAGTCTCAATGCGCAGCTGGAATTCTTCTATCTTCCTCTCTGGATAATGAGAAAGCTGAGACTGCTGAAAGGGTAAATGGAAAAAAAAACAAAGAGCATTAGTGGTAGTTGATACTGACTCACAATGATCACAATAATTCATGGTATCAATTATATGTTTCACAAATCATATAAAGTGTGATATACAATCAAATACAATTTTCAGCTAAAGATAATTTAAGCCAGTTTTAACAGCTGTGCATACACAATGATTCATCCCAAAACATATTTAACACTCATGATTAGCATCAAATAAAAATAGTAATCAAGTTTGCTAAAGAAAGTATACTTTTGACAGTAGCTAACAGGAAGTCACACAAACAAGATATATGAAGAAATAAATGAAGGTATTTCTTCGAGTACTGATACAAAATACAAAAACAGATTTCAAAATTGTTCAGATTTGGTTTAAGCATACACGATACATAATCCTGTGCATACTTCGAGCTGGAGGCTCTCACTGCAAAATTTCATTGTGCCTGCACAAGACAATTAAAAATTCTTGAATCTTGAAAACAGAATTTAATGATTTGCTAGAATCATTCTGTTAAACTGCTAACACATACATAATATTTATTGTTCCAACTAGTAATCTTTGTCATTTTTTGGGAAAGTCTACCCCAATTTCAATCTGATGCCCTATGTTTTTATAAATGTTGGGAAGTGGGTAAGTCTACCACTGTTTTACATCGCCTATTGTTTTTAATGACAATTTTTAATACCCTGTGCAATGGCTAATCCATGCCTTGCACAGAGGTCCAATATCAAAACTCCATTAGGGTTTACATCAAGCACGCCAGGAGCACTCGAAGAACGTGATGCTTGCATCGCATCAACTGGCTTGGAATATTGCAAACCAGATTTAAAAAGAATTGTTCAAGGCAAAGAATGCCAGAAGTCCCACTAAGCAACATGTATGGTGAAAAAAAGGGACAAAAACTGTTTCTGCCCCCCCCCCCATTAATAAATGTTACTTTTGAGGAAAAAGATAAATGTTTTCAATCAATATATTCAGAACCTTTCTTGTTCACTATTTAATTGGACTACTGCAAGGCACCTTATCAAGTAAAATGACTGTTTGTATGTATGTTGATGTGTGCAGTATGTTTGATCTGTGCAATGTGTATTATGTGTATGCTGCTCAACACCTTATATTCCTTTGGGAACAATAAAGTCTCTCTACTCTACTAGGTGGTCGTGGAGACAAAAACTGGGGCATGGGAGGAGTTCGGGGAGGCCATGGAGAATGACTACCAGTGGTCTGCGAGGAGATTCTGGTCCATCATCCAGCGTCTCAGGGGAGGGAAGCAGTGAGGATCCGTTTCCGGTTAGAGTTGGACTCCGCCAGGGCTGCCCTTTGTCAACGATTCTGTTCATAACTTTTATGGACAGAATTTCTAGGCGCAGCCAGGGCGTCGAGGGGATCTGTTTTGGTGGCCACGGGATCAACTCTCTGATTTTTGCAGATGACGTAGTCCTGTTGGCTTTGTCAGACCATGAGCTCCAGCTCTTGCTGGAGCGGTTTGCAGCCGAGTGTGAAGCAGCTGGGATGAGGATCAGTAACTCCAAATCCGAGACAATGGTGCTCAACTGGAAACGGGTGGAATGCCCACTCCGGGTCGGGGAAGAGGTTCTTCCCCAAGTGGAGGAGTTCAAGTATCTCGAGGTCTTGTTCACAAGTGAGGGAAGGATGGAGCGGGAGATCGACAGGCGGATTAGCGCAGCGTCTGCAGTGATGCCGACTCTGTACCAGCTGTGGGAAGTGACCGAAAGAACGAGATTGCAGATATAAGCGGCCGAAATGAGTTTTCTCCAAAGGGTGGCCGGACTCTCCCTTAGAGATAGGGTGGGAACTTCGGCCATCCCAGAGGAACTTGGAGAAGAGCCGCTGCTCCTCCACATAGAGAGGAGTCAGATGAGGTGGCTCGGGCATCTCATAAGGATGCCTCCAGGATGTTACCCAGGGGAGGTATTCCGGGCATGTCCTTCTGGGAGGAGGCCACTGGGAAGACCCAGGACACGCTGGAGAGACTATGTCTCTAGGCTGGCCTGGGAGCACCTTGGGGTCCCCCCAGGAGAGCTGGACAATGTGACTTGGAAGAGGGAAGTCTCTGCTGTCCCCGCGACCCTATCAATAATTTGGGTAAAAATGATGTTGTGCAAACATTTCATAAAGAACATTAAAATAGTTCACAAAAAGAACAAAAATTGTTTTTTTTTTAGAGATGTGGGAGGCTTAGCTCCCAAAGATACGAAGTCAGCATCCAGAAAGGGAACGTTCTATTGTGTTCCAATGGCAGTTCATAGGTGTGATGTGACTCTTTGCAGTAACAAAGTAAAAACTATGGCTCTTAGTCTCTGACTGGTAAGCCACCGCAATAGGTTTGATTTGTGAAATGGAAAATTGTAAAGGGCCACTTCAAATAAAAGTATTCAAAATGGTGTCTAACAATAATTTTTAGACACGAAACATAAAGGTTTTACCTGCAAGTAATACTCTATTTCTTTCTTGATGCTGGGGATCCATTTTTTCACTGAAGCGGCTGAATTAAGAGTTGACTTGGGAAAAACAAACACAAAAAAAACGACCAGTGTATCTTAGACAATATATTGAAAAAGCAAATAAATTAAGCTTTGGATTCGATAATTTCGTAATTAATAATAGCACCATTACCAGCTTGGGTCTTCGCTTGTGGGTGTCCCTCAGTCGCCCCTCTGTTAAGAATTTTTGAGAGAAGTCAATCACCTTTCCTGATAAACTCAGTGACTTGTCATTATGAGAAGGGATGTTTGACAAAAGAGTGTGGGGTCATTCACGTTCAGCAGCTTTCTGTTCATATATCTGATCGTATAAAACAGTTAGCACTGCCATAGCAATTCATGCTAATTGGTCGTTCAACTGTATTCTACCATCCACGACACACAATTTACATTTACATGTCGACCGAGTAACTATTTGCATACCTTCTCTCTCTTTCTGAAGCCATAATCTGTTCAATTTCCCTTGTTGTTTCTCCTCGTTTCTTGCCATTCTAACATACCTCAAGGAAACAACAAGGCAGACGAAACAAAGTCACGCGGTACCAGGAGATCCCGTCGTTCTACCGCGAGAGTAGGTCTTCAAGGGGATTCCTCATCTGCAGGCCCAATGTTTGAGGTTATGTGATTGTCAGCGATAAAGAAATGAAAACAACTATTTGTCAAAAAGCAAATGCAACAACGGCAAATCGCTGTATCTGCAGTCAGTTTTTCTCCTCCAGTAGAATATAATCATTGTATGAATTATTGATATGGTAGATTAAAAGAACTTTAAACAGCAATGAGTCATGCCCCTCCACAGGTTTGATGAATCATCTATCGACAGAATAACAAGAGACTCTTTTAAGTTATATAATTTCACTACTCCACCATTACACTTTCTTAATATCCGACTTTTGTTTTCTCGGTTGTACCACAGTGAATTAGTTAGGATACTCTATTTCCTATCTGGATTATTGCTCCTTTAACATTTGTAGGTTTTATATAAATAGCAATAGAAATTAATCTCAGTTGCATGAAAACAGTGGAAAGATTCCAAATTCTGATGATCGATTCGTCACCGCCCTACTTGTCATAAAATGTATTACTAATTCCAGTGGTTTTGCAGTTGAAAATAGCGCATAAATGAAAAATGAAATGATGTGCATTATGCAATTAAAGAAATATTAAGCATTTACATACTTCTTTGTAAAAAAAAATCCCCTGTGATTATCATCATGAATATAAATTTGCAAGAAAGATTGTAAGAATGGTATAAGAACAGAGAATTAAGGAAAAACGAAAGAATGGAAACAATGTGGGTTGAATGCAAGACAATTTCGAAGAAATGCTGACATAGTGTGTTAGAAAAGACTAAACTAGAAAATAAATTCCTCTGTATGTCAGTGTGGTCACATGTGGTTTTAGCTTACTGATGTTTGGACCCCTTTTAACTGTCATGCGAAGAAAAAAAGTTCTCAGGGAGAGCATGAGTAACAGGTAGTTTCAAAAGAAAATCAGAGAATGATCACCAAGTAGCTAGGATAATCTTAATTACTATATTTTCTCCATCAGCCTATATTTTCTAAAATGTGATAAGTTTTTGATAATTTCACTGGAGTAAGTCTATTTCAAAGTAAGCTGAAATTAACTGAGACTGAACTTATCAATAGTAGCTCTCCAACCTGTAATGCTCGAGGCATCTTGTTGTGATTAACCCACACAGAATCCCCGCCAGATGACTCCAATTCATCTTGGCACTGTGTCAGGGTTAATATGTTTTGGTTAATGATGTTAATCAAAACACATAGACAGGAGGACATATAAATATACTGTTCCCCCCCGTTTGATAAAAGGGGGGGTCCTTTTTGAGTAAAGCTGTGTTGTCCTCATGTTTGGGTTTGTTCTCCCTCTGCCTCCAGTGTTGGTGTCGTCCTCACATCACTGAATACATCTGGGTGACCACCCATAGCAGAACAGTGTAGAGGAGCTCTTTTACAGTTATTCATGAGTCAAACTTTGCTTATTCCTCATGGAACACCTCTCTTTTTATAGCCCTTCTCAGCAATGTCAAAAATAGTTATTTTCCTCAATACAGACCTCTCCTCAATCTCGTAGGTTTTAAGTGACTGCAGCAGTGATGACATCATGTTGGCATGGCCTCTCGTAGGAAGAGATTGTAAGTGGCCCTCAAATAGATAAATATATAGATGGATGGATGGATGGATGGACGGACAGACGGATGGACGGACAGACAGAAAGACAGACAGATGGATCTAAAATGACATGCAAAGAGACATGAACTGGTAATTTGCGTAGACCTGCCATGATGAGGATCAGCTGTGTTCTTAACAACCATTTAAACCCTCAGGTGAAAAACAAAAAAGTAGCTTAATTTAATTTTTCTCCAAGTTTAAATTCAGGCAAAGTCCTGGATTTAGCTCTCAGCTTTGATATTTATGCTGTAAAATACAAGGGAATACTATTTGTCTCAATTAATATGACACGATTATCCCACACTCTGTGTGTGTGTGTGTGTGTGTGTGTGTGTGTGTGTGTGTGTGTGTGTGTGTGTGTGTGTGTGTGTGTTTCTGTCATGCAGTTAAGGGTGCAAGTAAAAGCCCTCCACTTGCATTTCAAGATTTGAGTATCAGTGTATCAAGGATAGTATTTCATTTTTTTGATAGAGATATACACATCAGTTGATGCTCAAGATGGCACTTAAGATCATGATCTCTAATAGACAACATTATGTTATATTTTTTACAATGTATTGTGACACCACAATTTCATGGTATACTATATATCCATACTGAGGGTGAAAATTAAGCAATCATCATCAAAACTCACAAAATTTAACAGTCTCCCAGTTGGATACATAAGGATTTATTTATCTTCTGGATTCTACCACCAATGCCACTAGTCTTGAGCTTCCAATAAATCAAGGCTTAAACATAATTGTTGTTTTTTTTCTGTTTGCATGCGACTGAAAAATACCTTCATTAATACCCCCAGCCCCTTTTAAGACAAAATATGTATGTGCTTCCATGCACCCCCCCCCTCCCCCCCACTCCAACTCTGTGGTTCTGGCCTCTGAGGATAAATGTATCATTGACTATGTAACTGACACTGACTGGTCTAATCACATGAGTTGCTGTGAGTGAAGTGATGAGCGCTGCTGTCCAGAGTGCTGATCTGACCCCCACCTGTCCTCTGTTACAGGTGGGTGGGAGCGTTGGGGGGGACCAGTCTTACTCGTTAGTTGTTTTTTCATGCTAAGTTAACATTTCTTTGTGTTTTCCCCAAACCCTCTGGTCCTCAGATGCTAAATGTCATAATCCACTAATGAGAAGCACATGTACATTTTTACATTTATAAAAATAAAAAATGACATCCTTTCCCATGTTTCCTCAAGCTTTCATTTTCTATCTTCCGATTCTGTACTTCCGGATACATTCTGACGTCGGTCACGTTTCGCTGCCTCTCTTCGCAATAATTCGTCCTCGGGATTCAAGTTCAATCTCCTCTTGGCAGTACTCGGAAGTTACCGTACACTGCGGAGATTACGGAGTCGATCCACTTCCCGTAAGACACACCCCCTCCGCCGTGACGTAGATCTTTCGAGCGTCCCGCGCCTTATATGGTAGGGAAGGACACCTCTTTCCGGAATGATGTCATATTAGCCCATGTTTGAGGAACAGAGCAACTTAAGATGATTTAAGTCATTTCTGCCACGAATGCTGGCCAACAAAATAGATCGTTTGTGATATCATATTATAGTAACTATTAAAAAAATCCATAATTTTATTTCTTCAATTTTATATCTTCATTGGTCTTTGTTTTTCTTCGTTATAAGTCATTGCCAGTCGAGACAATAGTTTACTTTTATTCCATTCCCTTATAAAAAAAAAAGAATAAAGGGAAAAAAGTAAAGCGAAAGCTACTGAACTAGTTCTTATACGACGAAAACAGGTTGATAAAGAAGTCGTTTCATATTTACAGTTGTCCAATTAATGCAGGCGAGATGGGTAACAGGATGAATATTACAGACAAAACAACTAGGCAAAAGGTTATTTAGCTTTCCTTGCACACCTAAACCGGAAAATAAAATTCAAGTTGGGCTCGTAGGGGGTCGTTAAATTCCCGCCCGCTAAATGATTTGTGAGACTCAACGCGAGACCCGACGCATGAATACGCAACAACAACAACCCATCTGTGGGCAGAACTGAAGCTGCGAAAGAAATGGGGTCTCTGGCGCCCTCTCGTGTTCAATCATGAGCAGGATATGCACGGGTGATTTCGCGTAGATCAAGATGAACTGTAACAGGTAAACGCCACATGAAAGCTGTCTTACCACAGTCACCTACCGTAGTTTATGTTAAGTAATCCGGCAGAGTTTTATCAAGCAATGCTACTTATTACTGTTTTGCGGGTTTCAAGAAAGCAACGTATTGGAGATACGAAAGGTGTGGATCAAATGAAGTTCTCAGTTGAAACGAAACGTATGCCGATATACTGATATCTACATGTCTAAACTGTGATGCAGTATACCTAAATCTGGCACATAAATTGGGGATCAGTTAAAGAATTACGATTTATTACTTAGTCCTGTGTTAATATACAGTTGGTGATGTTCATTTAAACAAAGAGGCAATAATTTGTATACAATTTGTAATTACTTTGAACTAAACTAGAGCTCATAAACTAAAAAAACAAAGTTTGGTGGGGTTTGTTTTGATGCTCTTGCTTCTAAGGCTGGGCCTTTCCTTCTCTACAACAGGACATGAAGTAACATTGAATAACTGCATGGTGCAACAGGGCGGCCAGTGATTTTCCAGAAATATGTCAGATACCGTAGATGCCATCCCTCAGAGCTTGTTCCTTAAGTTAACACCTGCTTACCATCATGGATTTTGTGTTAAACACTCCAGGCGGCCTTTGTGTGCCGAGACAGGTGTTGATCTCAAGTTCTGCATCCTGATGTACAAACCTTCGAGCATCATTCAGCATGCTGAACGCTCAGTCCCTTTGACTTGATCAATGCAGCTTTAATGGAATGTCAGTGGAGGCACTGACACTTGGCAGCTCTCGCAACATGTTGCAACATGTTTTATTGTTTGAGCTTCTGACATGGCACACCCACTTTTCAGTCACACTCACAAGAAAACAGACAATGTTGATTCATTTGCGCTTTTTTTATTTTTCTTAAATATTGATTAGTTTCTGAAGTGTTCAGAAAACAAAAATAAAAAAATTATACGGTATTCTTATTACAAATGGTAAACATAAGTACTCCAAGTTGATCTTATATACATATAACAATGAGTGAAACCCCATTAAACAACTTTAGAAAAAATCAAGAAGCTTTTCTAACTTAATTTCTTACAATTAAGAAAATGCACTGATGTACTGTAACTCAGAAGTCAGGCAGCTTTTGTTACAACTTTTCAGCCGTTTAGAGAAGGCCACCGCGCCGAAGTTGGAAGCCCTTGTGGCTCGAGCAAGAAAAGTCTCTATTGCATGTTCATAACTCCTCTAATACTGAATTTCTCCGTGACGATCATGAAAAAGCCCATGCAGAGCTGAGAGTAAATCAAGAAAACGTCAGTCTTGTCCAGTTTTGGTAAAAAAAAAAAAATTAAATAAAAAACAGCACAAAACAGAAACAGAATGGCATCCTGCTTGTTGTTGCCATGCCCCCTCTGGTTCATGACTACATGGCTCTGTCCCGAGCCGCCTCTCTGGGACGCGCCACCGGGGAGCGCATGGCACTTGGGGAACTTTGAACGGACCCCCCGGTCCTGCCAGTGTCGCGGCATATCAGCCCTCCTCCCACTTCGGTGTCGGGAGACACAGCCGTGCACCATCGCAGGCGGCGTCCGCTCGTTCAACAAGTCTCTGGAGCTTTCTCCGCCGACCGGCCCGCTTCAGAATGTCTGGAGCTGCTGCGTTAACATGAGCTGGCAGCCGCTGTTGACGTGGTTCATCACCTTCTGCTTCAGCTGCGCCACCTGCTCTCGCAGCATGTTGGCGGTGGACGCCAGCTCCGAGTTCTGGGACTTGAGGGCCTTCACTTTCTCCTCCAGCCTGGAGATCCTCTCCAGTTTCCTCTTCCGGCATTTGGAGGCGGCGATGCGGTTCCTCATGCGCTTCCTCTCGGCCTTGATGCGCTCCTGGCTCTCCATGTCGATCGGGGAGAGGGGAGGGGTCTCCCCCGGCATCTCCGGGACAGTCTGGGGCTCCTCTTTGAGCGCCGTGAGCCGCGGGAGTTGGGCTGAGGAGGCCTGGCCGTAGATGGGGAGCTGCGGTGGGGCGGCGGTGAAGGACATGGTCGGGTTGGAGGGGGTGCTGATGGCCGGGTTGAAAGAGTTCAGCTCTTCGTACACCGGCGAGTCGGCGCGCATGGCGCCGTTGTTATTGTAGGCGGTGGCACCGGCAACGGAGGAAGACACGGGCGGGAGGGTAGCGTTGACACTTGTCGGGGGAGCCGGGGTGACACTCACGTTCGTGGGGCCCGGCATGTGCTGATGATGGAGCTCGGCCAGGGCGCGGACGAAGCCCTCCGCGAAGCCCTCCTGCTCGTCGGTGACATTCTTCGGGCACAGAAACTGGGTCGGGGTCGGCGTGGTGGTGATGAGGCCGTTGCTGGACTGGATGATGAGGCGCTCCAGCTCTGGGGAGGCCAGCTTCAGCAAGCCCACGTCAGGCGACGTGAGGATGTCGCCGGCTTTGGCTCGGAGGTGAGGTTTCAGAGTGCCCGCCGGGTCGGACAGGTTCAGTGTCATGTTGTGTTTCAGCGCTTTGGAGCCGCTGTATCCGTAGCCGGCGCCGTCGTGCTGGGTGAAAGCATTGAGTGAGTCGTCATAGAAAGTAGTTTCCATCTTGGTATACATAGAAGAGAAACCAAAAGCAACGACGCTACAAAGGTCTTCTACAACACAACTTCTCGGCTCCCGTTCTCTTCGCTCGGGTTCCAAACGTCCTTCTATGTGAGCAATGAAACCTCCAAACTTTGAGTGCGCACTTTCTGGACAGTCAGAACTTACTTCTTTGGGCCGACGGCGGTCACTTGAACAGAGTTATTTATTGGTTCGCAAAGAATCCACAGTTCTTGTGAGTCCGCGAGTGAAAAGCGCCCGGACGGCAGTGAACTTTGGTCGTCAGAAACGAGCACTGCGTGCGGCGTCCCGTCCTCCTCGGGGTTGTATATACTCTGAGTTATACAGCGTGGACGTTAACCTTATCTGCTGCCGCTGCTTCTCTAAAAATAGCCATGATGTCATGATGCGGTCCTCCCATTGGCTGTGGGGCGTGTCAAGGGGCGGGGACCAATGGCTCAGATAAGCTGCGTTGCCTAGACGACCACCCAGAAGATTCTTAATCTCGCGGTGGATTGTGGGATGAGGTAATGCCGAGAGCGTAAGCGCGGTGCATTGTGGGATGACGTATTGTTTTTGAATCTCAGGTTACCGCTCCCCTGTCAGTGGCGGGACGAGCGGCGTTCAAGCTGTTATGTTATCTTCGGCTTCCCAGACGTCTAGTAGCTTAGCACTTAGGGTGCAACTTTTATTTTTTTTGCACACTTTCACCACTTGATGCTTATATTTATTCCGTTTCGTCCGTAGAAGTCATGTGAAGACCACTATCTGACAGCATATTCGCGCCGATGCCTTCGTCCCACAAGTTAGTTTTTACCTTAAAGCTAAATGGCTTTTTGTTAGCGACAGTGCAAAAAAAATAAAACTCCGCTGAATCTGGAAAAACCAAAAGAAATCAGTGGGATGGACTAGTTGCTTTTGCGTGTGTAAGCAAGTGCGTGCGTGCGCGCGCGGGGGAGTCGCGATGGAAAGAAGTCTTGCCCTCACTGTCACGTTGCCTCTTCGTCGAGAACGTGATGGCGGTCTCTTGTTGGTGGTCCCATATAAACTGCACACAAAGCACGCACAAGCTCAAAGAGTGGTTTGGTCTCAACTGGTGAAGCAAGCCAGGCTTTAACATCTGGGTGGTTTAATACAAATTCAGACATTAACAGAACAGAGGAATGCACTTAATCTCTCTTTATTGAATCTTTTTTTCGCTGAGAGAGGCGTGACAGAGAACCTGTTCATCTAACTCCTGGGTAACATATTTGATAGGGTGCATATCCGCAACACATCTGCATAGCTGCGCTTAAGAATTTATACTTCTTATGGAACTTCCAACTTGCAGTAGCCCCCACCCACCCCACCCGTGGTCCCTACCCCTCATTCAGAGTGAGCACATCTTCTATAATCCATGTCAGAGTGTGTAATTAGTGTAGTGCAGTCCATTGTCCCTTGGACCCTTGTCAGAAATCACTGCTGCTTTAATTGCAGGAGGTTAACTGGTATGTCTTATGTGTCCCTCTCGAGGTCCTCGCACCCCCACTGTCTGGGTCATCCTCTGCCCTGCCAGCTTTACTGCCCACTATCTCCGGCACACCAAATCTAAATATGTCCCCCTTGTGTGACAAGTAAATCAGTCCCCTGGCGCTTGTGGGCTCAGAGAGGCACCTAAGGAGGATGAACTGGACCATAAAGCATCACCACAGTCTGACTTTTTATTGCTGCTAATGTTGTCTTTATGTACTGCTATATATGTCAAACTCTGGCAATCAATAAAATTGGATATAATGTCATCCAACCAGATTGACTTTGCAGATCCTGTGCAATTTCTTTTTTATATAAATGGTTGTGGAAAGAGGGTAAGGTTAAGGACAGGCTCAGGGTTCACACGATGTCTGGTTGCAAGCCACTTACTGCCCCAAGATCCAGTTTGCACCCACTGCAAGTTATTGCTTGTTACTGTGAAAACCTTTTATACATCTCTATTTAAAGTCTGCATCATAGGTTAAAGGTAAATCAAATAGTTTTTCCTCAGTCACTTTACACACTGCTTCTGAGGAGGATGGCATTTCTTTGTAAATATTGAAAGAGCGTTTGGGCATCTTGAAATAAAATTGTCCAAAGGTTACCTTTGCCGACCTGGCACAACGTGAAGTTGCATCACATATGACATATGGTAAAATTGTCTTCAAACTACCTATATTCTTTTTTCAATTAAATCACAATTTAGAGAAGTTAGTCTCTTTTTATTTCTTGTTTATTTGTTTGGTAGAAAGTTCTACTTTGTTGAGGTGTCATGACTGTGGATGAGGGTGACTCTACAAATAAGCAGAGCAGCTCTTTTAGAATTTTATTTACACAGAATTCTCCATGAGCGCATTCTGAAATAATTATCCACTTCACTTCACTATTCTTGGCCACTTTTCCTCTGAATTTGAATGCATGAAAGAATTGCAAGTCAGTGGTCTTTTGGATACTAACTGACAGCAGTATGATTAAACCCTATTCTAAAAATAAGGTAACAATGCAAGGTAAGACCGATGATGGTATTTAATATTACTGCTACATTTTCAAGCTGATGGCAAGAGTCAAGAGTTTGGTAAAGTCTTTTATAGACTTTCATGTAATTTTCAATGCAAAAACCCTAAGTGTTACAGTATGGCAGCAACACTAAATGAACTGGGTTTTATTTTCTTCTCTGCTTGCTGTGCATAAATTCATAAAGGGGTAACCGCACTGTGGGAAGCTACCAAAGCCATTGCTTTGGAGAAGTATGTGGGAAAATTAGCATGGATGAATCCCAGGGTTTAATTTGATCGAGTACTGCTGCTGTTGCTGCTGTTCTTGTTCAGGGCCTGAATGCTTGTTGAGAGGTGAAGTTTAACGATGCCCTCAAAAATTTTAATAATAAGGCATCCACAATTATTACTCTAGCTATTCAATGTGTCAAAGGTATGCATTGAGGATTTGTGTATGTGCACGAGTGTGTATACAACATGAAGGCAAATCTGAGTGTTGGTGTGGATGCCTCATATTTCCATAGCAATCATATGTTTGCATTTTCTCTGACATGAAAATTTGGCTGTGTATGCTTTGAGCATGAAAGTGAATGGTGAGATACATTACTCTTATCATTTATTATTTGGTTTTACCTGTAAAATAATTGGAGTATTTGGATAAAGGCCTATTAAAAAAGTATTTTATGCACCAGGTTTGAGCAAAATCTTTCTATAAAGGAATATGTTTCTGACCGAAACATCATATTATGGATTTTCTTAAGATCAAAAAATAATTTGTGTCTCTGCCAAGTATGTTTTCATTGCCATGTAAAAACCTTGCTTTTTGTTTTAACCATTTGTAATTTAGTAAATGACGCTAATTTAGTATTCAAATTCACTTGAAAGTGTTCATAATATGGTAAAATTGGCAAAGAAAGGAAAGACTAAGTAAAACATTTGATCAAATCACTGGGAATAACATTTTTAAAAATCTGGAAATTGCTGAAAAATCAGTAAGAAATTAGATTAGAATCAACACGAAATTACCCCAGAATGCGCATAAATTAGACACAAGTCAAATGAAAACTATCGAGAAAGCACCAGAAACATAGAAATTGGGCATGGCAAGAGAAAGACGTATTTGTTTAAACGTCAAATGGATGGTCTCTTACTTAAATTATATTTCATGATGATGGAGCCTCAGTTTATTTGTATCCATTCTGTATGTGACATAATTTTCGAACACCAAACAAATATTGTTCAATATAATTAATCGTCAATATAAAGATAAGACTCCAGAATCATAACACAAGTTAATTTTCCACAATAACAAGCTTTATACTTGTAATTTACTTATTTTCAATACTAAGAATCAACACTATCTCCAAACACGCATAGCGAGCACCGTGTTCCTGCTCAGCTGCATCCTGACCTGCATTGATGTGTTCTCAAGCCTTTCCTCCCATCACCCCTGCCTCCTGCAGATTTTTTTCTTTTAATCATTAACCCTTTACTAGTGCTCACCTCTTTCTCTCCCTCCTTCCTGATATGACTTCTGTGATATTTTACCTTCACACACACACACACACACACACACACACACACACACACACACACACACACACACACACACACACACACACACACACACACACACACACACACACACACACACACACTCTAATTTTGACTCTCTCTTCCCATTCCACCACTCACTCACTCTCGTCTCTCTCCCTCTCCTCTTACTTCTACCAACGTTTGTCAGGACCACCCA
>CAAKHD010013737.1:202076-298741 GCA_901007705.1 Fistularia tabacaria | reverse complement strand
GAGATGAAGGCTATCTGACATGGCAGCGCTGTGAGTGTGTGATTATCACATATCTTTTTTTTTTTTTTTGAACGTTTTTAGACTAATGAGCAAAAAAAAAAAAAAAAAAAAAAAAAAAAAAAAATAAAAAATAAAATATTTTTTTTTTTTTTTTTTTTTTTTTTTTTTTTTTTTTTTTTTTCCCGGGGGGGGGGGGGGGGGGGGGGGGGGGGGGGGGGGGGGTCATTGACGGGGTTCACCCTGGACCAGTCGATCACAGGTCACATATAGAAACATACAATAGTAAACCTACTTTAAATTTTTGGACTGTGGGAGGGAACAGGAGGACACGGGAGAAACCCACGCAGACACACAGGGGAAGACATGCAAAGGCCCCCTGTCAAATCAATGTTCTAGCTGAGAGGCGGAAATGCTTACTACTGTGCCACCATGCGTCTTGCTAAATATGAATATGAACCTTGGATTTGAGTATTTAAGTTGCTTTCGCTCCATTCCTCCATCAAATAATATTTCTGGTCTTCAGGTCAACATGTGACCTTGCTACATGAGACAAAACAATCCCAGTAATTAGCTAAATGTTTAAAATGAATGTTTAATACCAGACAAATAGGTGTATATTAACAGTTACATCTTTACATCCTCTGAGGTGTCAAATAGATGACTAAATGTCCACTGTCTGCCATCCCCATCATTAATGATTTTAACTATCATGATAACATCAACATAATCATGTTTTTAACCCTAATTTGCCATAATTTGGTGTTGCTTATTTTTCAATTGTTTGGCTACAGAGAGCCAATGTCTCTACTTTTAAAAGACCCCTTGGAATCCTTTTTTGGAGGAAGAAACATATAAATACTGTTAAGCAGCAAGATTAATATTAACTTCTGAAATGTGCCATTAATAACACGTATTTCAAGATTGTTTCAAGAAAGTCATAACCATTTAAGAATGAATTGGGAAAATAATATTTCGGAAAACGACAGACTTGAAAGTGTCAGGTGATGGTCATTATGAATGTTTACACAGTATTTAGTAAATGTTTATTTTGCCTATATTTTCATGGGTTTCAAATTAATTTCCTTCAACATTTCCATATACATAGATACAGAAACAAACAGATACACACACGCACATAACACTAAGAAGACACTGCAACAGCAATTTTTATTATGAAAAAGATAATGAAAATGAAAGACAAAGCTAATGCAAAATCACTACTTGTCTTTAGAGTTCAGACAATAAAAAAGCAGGAATAATTGTGTACGATTATTAAGCTCATGCACACACAACCATTGACACGCAGGATACCTCCTTGAATGATGTATCATTGTTCCGCCCATCACCAAGAATGACAGAGTGTTTGATGCCAGACAGTCTTTTTTTTTTTTCCAGGCAGTGTTTTAATTAATTTGCCCATAAAATGAAGCATGATTCTTCACAGCCTCTCGGGCACCGTCAGCTACAAAAGACTTTATTGGCTCTGACAATTAATCGTCGTTAACAACCCAGAATAATCACATTTTGGATTTATAGGTCAGAATCACATGGAATATCGATTGGTTCTCCCTCATTTTGACCCTCTCAGTGCATCATTACTCAAGTGTACGATGACATCATTGGATATGGGTGGGCACACTGAAGGTTCTTTGACTTTACTTTTCATCTTTAGGTTACAGAGAAGGTTTCTATTACATGTGAAGCAAGAGAACAATTTCCTACACTTTTAAGGTAACGTAGACAAAGGTTTGTATGTTTGTTGGGGGTGGACTTGTCTGCTCGCATTTTTTTATTTGTTGTGTCTGTGTAATTTAATCTATGAGAGTGAGTCTGGGCATCATTATGTAAATTGAATGACCTAATCCAATGAGAAAGGCAGGGAGAGCTTTAGCAGGGCTAAAGCACACTCACACTCACATACACACACAGACACACACACACACACACACACACAAAAACAGGGAGACTTTTAAAATTGGCCATTTATTTCCCTGTGTGTGTGTATGTCTATGTATGCACACTTGCATGTACTCAGGGACCTCTTTCAGTCCTCAGCTGGCTCTGTTCAGCTTGTAACAGGGAGGTGAGTTTGTCACCAGGGAGAATGATCGATAGCTATTAAAACCCACGAGTCAGTCCAGATGGAAGACTATTTGTGAGTGAGTGAGTGTGTTTGTATGTGTATGTGTGTATACGTGTGTTCATGCATGTGTGTGCAAATGCACGTGTGTGTGTCTGTGCGAGAGTGTGTGTGTGTATACGTGTGTATGCGTGTGTCCGTGCATGTGTACGCGCATGCATTTTGGTATGTCTGTGTGAGACTGTGTGTTTGTTTGATGTGTGATCAGGTATGTGAAACGATCAAGCTCAGTGTTTGTTCAGGTGGGACTCTATGGAAGCAATGCTAACCTGTTCCACTCCATTTACCTCTGCAAGCTTGGGAACCTTACCAACCATGCTAGGTGTGTGTGTGTTTGGTTTAGTGTCTACAGGGGCTACATTTGAGAGTTTGTGATATCATCATGGGTTTTGTACTTGCTGCTTATTCTACCCAGTTTTTCCAGGGGCAGTAACACAAAGTAAAGGGAGAAGAAGCCAGGGGTAAGAGGAATGACAGGACTGATAAATAGTATTAAACCAAGCTGAGTTTTCTGTCTTTAATGGAAAAAGACCAAAACAACAAAGAATAGCAGCTTTTTCCTTTTCAGTTACTACAGCGGGGAAACTTACAACCAGGACTATGAGGAAGAAAATACGGATTCAGATGTGAAGCCTGATAAAGGTTGAAGATAACTATCTTCAGACCATATTGATATAGGGAAAGAATAAACTTGGTCTTGTAGGAGATAGTCTTGTGAAACAGGAGACGAGTAACTATTAAAACAAAAACAACTTTTTTCCTTCTTGGGGTACCCTTTATCAGTCTTACTTGCATGTGCATATTGGCAATCCAACAAACTTGGGGAGATAACTGCTCTCCTCAGGGACTACTATGAAACCTGATCAGAGTTCAATGATGAGCTGTGTTATGGTCACAAGGGAGGGGTCTCAGATGTGGATGATACTTGCCTCTGAGACAGTGAGGGATTTGATATCCTTTCATTCTATGCAGCTTTTATGACAAAAAGATCTCCTTATGACTGTGCCAAAGTGCACGAAAGGGTTGAGTCAGTCTTTCAAAGGAACATGCTTTTTGCTTGTGAATTTTCACTTCATCACCATTTCCCCCAAGACGATAGATACCCCTCTCTATCATTTGTGAGCATTTCAGAGCTCCCCCCCCCGCACCTGCTTAGTTAAGCTTTGTGCAATGAATGGTATTCTGTAGGATTAGTAGATTGTCACCCTCAAAAATGGTAAAAAACATACGTAGCAAAAACTCAAAATGCCTCAGATGCTGCAACTCATTCACCACTTGTAGAAAAGGAATAATCATGATGTTACACGTTACCGTGATTGTTAAAGTAAAGTAAATAGCTTGAGCTACTTCCAGACAAAGCCATTGGTTGAAGTGATTTCACCAACTATCCCCGTCTGTAGACCATTCACCCAGAAAAGACGACAAAAGCACATTACTGTAGTTAATTATCCTTAATCGGATTGATGCTGAATTGACATCATGATGCTATGAGAGAGTATGTGACCTAATTCTGGAAAATAAACACAAGTTTGTATACTTCTGTGTGAAGGCACACACCTGATAAACCAAAGCATTCAATCGATATATTGTCAGAGAAACTGAACTTTGATTTCTTTCTTTTCATGTTGATGTGCGAAAATTCTTAAGTGACAGACGTTTGCTCAGTATCATTGCAGAATGTTCATGAAGCTGTCAGTGTGTCTGTCCATGTTGGTATGTGCTGCTCCATTTCATAACACATAGTCAACAGTGGAACTCAATCCACTGTGTTTGTACGTGTGTGTGTGTGTGTGTGAGTGTGTGTGTGTGTGTGAGTGAGTGTGTGTGTGTGTGTGTGTGTGCGTGTGTGTGTGTGTGTGTGTGTATGTTTCCCCTGCACTCTTACTATCATCAATGATTTACCTTTTTTAAAAAAAACCGGTTCATTCACTCTCGATACACATTCTCCCACATCGTAATCCTCATTTACTTTCTGTGTTTTTCCCTGTCTAACATTCCAGTGTTACTGCATGGATTTGCTAATAATTGTGTTGATTGTTCAGTTTTCATGCCAACCAAGTGCCAGAGTTATGTGGCACCTTCCACCAACATTCCAGGATTGATGCTGTTTTGGAAAGTTATTCTGTAAATCATTCGTCTCACTTTTGTCTCCAGTTCAGTTCTGGTCTTTTCCTCTCTCAATCTTCCTCTTCTTCGCAAATTAGCTTTCCCTCCTCTTCCCACCTCCCACAAGATAAATAGACTCTTTGTCTCCTGGTTAAATTAACTTGAAAGCAGTGGTTAGGATATGTTCTACTGCCTCACTAATCCGAATGTGTGATAGAACTGGACGTTTATACAGATATTGATAGTTCAGTGCTACAGCACTTTAATACTGTAATAAAATAGTTTCACTTCAAGGTTTGGTTCCCACTGCTGCTTTGTAAATCGGAGTCACTAATCAATCATCAGAATATACTGCATTAGACTTTTATTAGATGAATTATTGCTTGGCCAAGTTACCTTTGCACTGCTAAAACGTAATCAATTCTTTACGCAAGAAATTTGAAACTTTTGAAAAGTGCATGGAAAGTGCATTTGAACACATTCGTGCGTGCAAGCACACACACTCGCACGCATACACACATGCACACATACACACATGCACACACAGGCTCACACACTTATTTGAGACCTGGTTGCTCTCACTTCAATGCCAGAGTACTGCAGCAGTTTTGAAGATAAATCCTGCCGCACATCGACAAGGTGAAGAAAAGTAGCTGCCGTAAAGGTCTGAGGATTCCAGCTTACTTGGACAGTATATCATATTTTCACACTTTCATGTGAGAAGGATTTGAAGGTTAAGGGATCTGGTTAAGGGAATGTCCTGCTCAGTTAGAATGTTCCCACTATTGTTGGTTTATCTCAAAAAAGGTTAGGGTTTGCACTGAACAAGAGTAAACTGGACTTCCTGGAAGTACTTAGATAAGAGGGGTTAATGCTGTTTAATGCTATAATAAAATTTCAGACATCACAGTCTCTTATTTTCTGTGACTTTTTTACAGTATTTGTCTGGATCTTAATCTGTGACTGCATGCATATTAGTGCACAAAATCAACCCACATATTGTCTAATAACTCAAATCTTGAGAAAAACACAGTGGTCTTCCAGCATGTACGGGTTTAAGAGTCTTTGTGTGTGTACATTATTTGCATTTGTCTTGGCTGGGATTGGTGGCTAACATTGTGGAATGCACTTCCACCCTCTCAACCAATCATTAATCTGTATTTACCCTGTAGCTCAGGGCACTCCGGCCGTGAGAATTCTTTCACAAATTGCAACTCTCCTTAAAAACGGTTGTTTGCGTCGTTGTGTGTGTCTGTCTGTATGTGTGTGAATGTTGATTTCCGTGTAGTCGGACTGGTTTGTCAAAGAGGAAGAGAAAAACATGTCCGCCGAAACTGCATTGGGCGCTTGCATGTATAAACACATGCAGCCCATGTTTCTCATGCGTACACACACGAGTGATTGAGTGAACAGTCGGAATCCTGTGTGCACTTAAAGTTCTGACTATCACAGAAGGTTAAGGGCGAGGGCTCTTATCATAGACAATGTATGCACATGCATTAGTTGCTCTTATGAGCGTGTTTGTATAACCCTGTACACATTTGTGTGTGTCTGTGTGCGTGTGTGCGCGAGCATTAATTTGTGTGTGTGGATTTTAGAGAAAACACAGACTAGCCTGTGGGACTGCCCAAGCAGTGTTTTGACTCTGTCAGGCAACCTATAACTTTGGCGTCGAAGGTCAGCTTGTCTGCCAGAAGGCCCATATATGTTTGTATGTTTGAATAAGTACACAGGCCAGATTAACAACCTCTCTGCCAAGTTGATGTACGCTTCCTTTGTTCCCAGCGGGTCTTTTTGGTCTCCTTAAGACCATTCCCAAGTGTATGCTCAGTGGTGAAAGGTGGGTGAAGTAGACATGTTACTTACTTGCTATATTTTGAAGTTGGAATATCCTCGAGCAACACTTTTGATCTCTTTCCTGTGTAATAGGCAGATGTAACTGGTGATCTGCATTAAATATTAACACGATTCTTTTTTTTTTTTTTTTTAGTCCTGATCTATTGTGGTACGTTCTTATAAGTGATGTGCTTCATCCATCATGATAAAATGGTCAGTAAGTGTAAAACTGTTCATGATTCATGGAAAGCAGAGGGGAATACAAATTATATAATCGACTAATTCTAGAAGTTTCATTTTACTGCATTATGAAAGAAAAAGCTTACCATTGACCAAATGAAATGAATTGAGCATTGATGTTTTTTTCTTGACTTGGCTTTGACTCAGCATTTCATTGTTAACATTTGAAACTTTCATTGAACATGGCTCTATCCCATCGCAACTATAATAATATAATAAGACTGTACTTCAGTTACTATGACTAAAACTGATAGTGATACTAAAAATAATTAAACCTGAAAAGAATCTGCCGAACATATACCTTTGTATTCAGCATGCACTGATGAACCAGCCTCATAACCGGACTACCTCAGCATATCCAGGCTAATCTTTTTCTCGTCAAACGCTATATTATTCCTCATCCACACCTTGTATCTTGCTCACACCATGCTCTTTTTTAGTGATTAATGAACAGATGTTTTGATTTCTCTCCTTCTGCTTCCTTCTTCTTGATCTGGAAAATAAGTAAATTCTCATGAATTAGATCTTTCTAGTTTTACTGGCTGTTTGGTTTCTGCCGGTCAACATTATGGTGGGAATGGTAAATGACCACAATCTAAAATAAAAATGTTTTCATAATTTAAAAAATAAAGTAAATATTTGGTCATTCCAAATTCCTTTCTTCAATTATTGATGATGTCCATGGAATAAAACATAGGCATTTCAAACTTCAATGAAGATTTCCCTCTGACACCACTGTGACATTGACATTCGTGGTTTGGAATGAAATGTCATCAGAAGTTCAAGTTGAAATTTGGCACAGACATAGTTTCCCTGAACGGAAAGCGATTAGTTTTCTGGCCTTTTTTGGTTTACAGTCAAAATCTTGCAAATCCATAGAATTCCCACCAGCCAAAGTTTATAATTGACTAGTGAACAGTTATATGGTCACATGACAAATTGAAATGGCAAACATTGTACCCTTCTCAATGACGATTTCTACAAATAGCAGGATAGTTGCACTAAACATTGTCCTGATCACTGTCAGAGGTTGAAGGTGTGGGGCAATTAATGAGACATGTAAATTAGACTTGGTAGTTGTAAGTGAAAAGCATCAGATTGACAAAATTTACTTTAATTGCTAAATGGTGTCTGTCAAGGCCGCATATCTTAATGACATTTTCCGACTGATGTAGATGCAGACAGGCAGCAGAGGAAGCAGTTTTAGTGTAATAGCATTAAATGAGTAGGCTAACTGGCAGTAATTACCCATTGTGCTTATATGTGTGTCAGTGTGTGAGTCTTTGACAGGCTGGGTTCAGACAGTAATGATAACACAGCTGTGTCTCGTTCCCTCTGGTCATGGGGGGATTAAATTGGAGCTGAAAGAGAGCCTTTTTATTATTGCCATTGCCATTTCTTCACAAATTTGTCATAAATGTCAGTTTTCCCCCCTCGTCTGCATGTCTTGCCCATTGTGCTCTCTCTGTCTAACATGTGGGATGGAAAGAAAGAGGGAAAGATGGAGGTGGAAGACTCGACAGACGTCACTGTCAGTCCATGTAGGAGCTCACAGACACTCACACACTTTCATTCAGCTCATCACAAACATGCTGCTGTCTTTATCCGTCTTGGTGCTTTGCCTGGTGGCAGTGGGCGCGTGTGACATCACAGTGGAGCAGGATTCCACTGTTTGCCTTTGACATACATCCACACTCAAGTGTGCACGCCTGTGTCAAGGAACATATTTGTACATGTTTGTGTGTGTGGTTTTGCACTGCAGAGAAGTGAAACCAGCTTCACCTCAGAGACAGTGCTCTCTCTTTCGACCAAACTCGTTCACAGAGCTACACGGACTCACTTACAGCCGCCTTACACAATGCAGTTTCTATTGAGGAGTTTCTTTATTTTGTAGCAACAGCAAACGCTGTCAACAAACAACAAGACTTAGAACGGATATGGCATCTGCCATTTATCATCACAATTTATTGATTAAATGTTCAGAGTATTGTTATGATACTGCACATGGAGTTCATAAAATGTGAGGAATGCCATGTTGCCCCGGGGGCTAAACTGTCTGGATGCTACTGTCAGAGTGGCATTTCACAGCTCTCTGTCAGTTTTGAGAGCCACTCTTATAGCATATTCAGATTTTTCAGCTTTAACTGTGCAACATTGGGTCTGTGCTGCCGTTGAATGACACAAGGCCAGGCCTCAGTGGAGCATGGGTTTGTGCCTTTCAAGAGCAGCAGGAAAGACTTACAATAAAACTACTCAGGCTGCTTCCTTTCTGTGCGAAGGCAGTGAAATGGAGGCACAGTGCCAGTTTCTCCTCCTCCGACCCAAGGTGGGGTTTTCTTTTATATGCAGTGCAAATAATGTGATGGCGTGATGACTGATTGATAGATGACTTTGTTTGTCAGGGTGTTGCAAAAGCTGCTCAGGTGTTACATTTGTACAAATTAAAATACAGCTTGTTATTATGTGATGTTTTTTTTCTGTTTGGACTGCACAGACTTGCCAAATATACTTCGTTGCACGCGTGTGCAGTGCGACAGGGAAAAGGTGCAAGGAAAAGGTGCTAATCCATACACACAAGTCATTGTGTTCGCACACCTGAAAGCTGTACTTATTTTTTTTCAAGCCATCGCACATGGTACCTCTGTTTTGTACATCGGTACTAAGAGCAACTTCCTGAGGTTCTCTCCAAGTTTCCTGTCTAAAAAGTCAGAGGTTATCTTTGAGACCCGGCCCTTACAACCCACACAGGTCCATGCAGCTGTTTCCTCTGATCACTACAGATCCAAATGTACACACACACACACACACACACACACACAGTTGAATGCAACCACTTGCATACATGTAAAAGGATTTCGGGAGGGACTTAGGTCTGTCAGATTGGCTAGAAGACGAGTACATTTTTCTGCAAAGTGTCTCCTTCCTTTCTTGACAGAAGAAGATTTCTGTCTATATATAGTGAAGGGTTGTGTGCCTCATGTCATTTGAAAGACAGGAATGCCACGCACAGAAGTATGTGTGAATGTCTATTTTGCAATGGTTTTTACTAAAAGATCCACATTGCGCTTGTTGCGAACAGAAAAACAATGAGTGGGGAAAAGAAGAAAATCTGCTCTGTTTTGTCATTTGCATTAAATAAATGTCACCTCCTTGTCAAATCTACCTTTGGCTCCAGTTTTCACTCTTTTCTAACTTTTCCTTCCTCAGTCTTTTGAGCTTGTTTTACTTCACTTGTCTCTTTGCTTCTGCCAACATCTCTCTTGAGGCCTCAGTATCTCCCTTTACCTCCCTAAAGCAGGCTGATGTTACATCTTTGTCCAGATGTTCCACGTTCGTTACTCTCCAGTCAAGTCTTTGGCAAACAATCCTAAAGCAGGCTGGAGAAAAGAAGAGCTGAAGGTGAGCAAGAGAGAAGCCTGAATAGATAAAGGCCAGGAGAGGAGAGCAGACTATGAAAAACAAATCCAATGCCAGCCACACATCCATATTTTTTTTTTTGCCAAGAGCAACAGCAGCCTTTGATATACTCTGTATCAAAGATGCACAACGAACTGGTGCATCCGCATGAACGGCAGTCAGTGTTCTGTACCTCAAGTAATGAAACTTCAGATGCTTTTAAACTCTAGAAGTTAAAAGATTTCAAACAATTATACCTTCACAGCTGCATTGTTTTAAAACTATTCAATGTGAAAGCCCTTTCCCCTTGCAACTTTGACACATCCAAATCAGATCCATCCAATCATTTAGTATCTGTGTCATCCACAGGAATGATCCTCTGAATTTTTTTTTTATTGATTTGAATTTTACATTTGACTGAGACATCATCATTCTCTCTACACTGTACCATCACACACTGCTTCGAAAGGAAGGCACTGGCTATTAATATTGAGCAACTCAGTCGTGAGACACCAATAACAAGCACATAAATTATTCTCTCAGCAGTTCACCTGGCGTGTCCTTGCATGGCTGTTTGATTGAGCAGGCAGGGAGACAAAAGTACATTCCAGCACATATCCATATATACTCATCTGAGACTTATTCAGGTATGTAAATACAGTCCAACCAATTCTTTATAGGCAGTCAGTGATTATAAACTCCTCCACCCTTTTCTATGGTATTTCAACACTTTAATCCTCACAATATGAGAAAATGCTACTCTTCAGACAGATAAAATGTGGTTCAACAGTGAAGACTACTTTAAGGAGGTCAACTTTACACATGTAATTAAAAGAAAAAAACACATAAATATCGTCTTTTTTGAACTTGAGGGAAACATTCCATACTGCTTTAAGTGGCACTAAAATGTAGCCGCTCCAATCCGATGATTGTTCCCAGGTTTAACTTTAAAAATGGTTTTATTTTTTAACTTGAGCCTTTTGATAGTATTCTTTATTTACGAATGTACCAATTATTTTATAAATGACTAAAAAACACGATAAAAAATGAGATCCTTAAAAAACTTTAAACTGTATTTTGCACATTTCCCTACGAACAAGCCACCTGACAAGTTCATGTAGGAAGGTAATGAACATGCAGTCTGTCACAAAGGAGCTGATTGTGACAGAGAGTGACAATCTTGAATTTCAAGTTGATGAGTCCCACTGCACGCAAAACACAGAGGCAGTGAACTTCAGCTCACAATGTCGCAACAATTCCAGGGAACTCCTTCCTCTCCTTTCCTCTTCACTCCTCTTTTGCCCTCTCCTCCTCTTTTGCTCTGTGCTACTTTCTGTATCCCATCTGTTTAATATCAGTCAGACTGATTGACAGCTGGAAGCCAGATTTTATTACCTTCACAGGGTTTTCAGAGATGATTAGAAAAGATGCCATCTTATTCACGCACTGCCAAGACCCTCCCTGCTGGCTATGGCATTATATTCAGCTCTGTATTTTACTCTACAAATCCACCTCCTCATCTCTCTCTCAGCACTCATCATCCTCTCTCAATCGACCCCAGCATCGCTGCAGGTGATGACAAGTATTTCATGTGGAGCAGGCAGTCCAGGTGCCTAATCCTCCAGTTGCATCGAGTTAGTCCCCGTTAGTCCTCTGACAAGCTGGAGTATAGACATGGAGCCAAGGAGTGAGGCATTCAGAGGGTCATGTGTTGCTATGACTGACAGTCAACCCCCCCAGCCCACAACACTTTGCCATGTTTTGTGTCCCCCTCCTCCACTTGTAACCTTAACCATATTCCCTCACAGACACAGAGCAAGCAGAGACGGGCTTGGTGCTGAGGGTCAGGACGGACACTGATAATTCTATCACAATAAAGGAGAACAAGAAAAGGAAGTAGGACTTGTCTGATGGAAGTTTTTTTTCACGATTATCACCCTTCATTCCAAACACTGTTAGTCCTATGGACACTCTTTGTCTTGACAGGTTTTAATTTTGAAAACTACCTAGACCTCGTCTTTCTCCCCCTCACCTAGACCTTGTGTGCATAGTTACTCTATGGAAAATTTGTGAGGCGGATTTTCTGCATTCGCCGGACCACAATTCTACATTACTGTGTTGATTAACAGTTTCTAGTCTGTAGATAGATCAGCCATTAAACAAAAGTAACAAAATCAGAATGTTTCCTTGTCTGTGGCAGGAGTTGTACTTGGCTGATGTGTTCTGACTTTATAGTGCAGTTCTGGTCAAGTCCTTTTTTTCTGCTGAGTTACTGGAAACACTACGTGATATCTTTTCCTCCTCACACATTTAATAGTGCTGGCAAAATACATCTGCCTGAACATTACAGGAAATAGCAAGGGTTTGCCCAAATGCTTGTTGGAAGACATGTGCCCCGCAGTGGTAAAATGTGTGTTTTGCTGGAGCATCAGTGCGAGTATCCTGGACTATATTTCTGCAAATATGCATGCACTCACGTACACACGCGCACACACAGACACACTCATATTTACTCCACTAAGTGGTTTAAAAAGGAGCAATGCTCTCAACAAATTAGTGAGTCATGACACTTGCAAAACTCCAATCATCATATTCCCTCTGCTCTCCAGTTCTCAGCTTGATTCCCATTAGACACACACACACACATGCATGCACACACACATGCACGCATAGACAAACACACAAACACACACGTGTGTGACTCACATGACAATCTATGGTGAGATCAGGCCTGATTAGAAGGGGCTTGGGACCTTGATTTCCTCTCATCAGAATCAGATATCCTCCACCTCGATAGAGTCTCTAATGCCACATGAGAGGGATTTCATTGTCTCTACGTCACCGATGAGAATACAGCACCCTGTGCCTGGAACTCATCAACTTGGTTTGTTGTCACCTCCTCTTTGTTGTTTCTGTGAGTTTTGTCATTACCTGTTAAAATATCTACGAGTTCTCTTTTCGTAATGTACAAGATGATGTGAATCTTCCTTATTATGAGGGTTCAATCGATGTTTCCTCGGTATTGAACTTCTCACGAGTGGCTATTATGTATTTCTTTCATTTGTTTTGACAGTTTTTCCGATGTGACATCTCAAAAGCTCTGCAGTTGTGGTGGTCATACGTCTGCTTTCTATATATCCACATACTGTATATGTTACCTTTTCCCATCAGCATAATGGTATCAACCAATGCTGTTAAGCGTCCAATAAATTAAGTAATACACACACCAACCAAAGCTGTGCTTTATCAGTCATATAAAAACTGGGTGTATCAGTGGTGTAATAAAAAGGCTGATTTGACAATAATTGCTTCCAGTACAGGCGGAACGGTGGCACAGTGGTTAGCTCTTCGGCTTCACAGCACAAAGGACCCTGGTTCTATTCCGACAAGGGGACCTTTCTGTGTGGATTTTGCACGTTCTCCCCAGTTCTCCTTTATTGGGAAAAATGGGAAAATTGCCCCGAATGAGTGAGTGAGTTAATGGCTGTTTGTCTGTATATGTGGCCCTGCGATGTGGTGACCAGTCCAAGGTGTACCCTGCCTCTTGCCCAATGATAGCTGGTATAGGCTCCAGCATCCCCCGCGACCCCTCAATGCAAGATAAGTGGCCGGCGATGAATAGATGGATACTTCCAATACAAGTCCAGTCCAGTACACTGGCCGTCTCCCAGTAAAGTTATTGTTTCGATGGTTGAAGCCAGAATGTGCTGCACACAATTTTGAGGGCAGGAGCAAAAAGATAAAAGAGCGAAATTGATAGGAGTTGCCGATTAAGAGATACAATGAAAATAGGAGAATTTCCAAGTCGTCAACATGGGTAAAATCTGATTTATGTCATCAGTAACAGCAGGAACGCATAGTCAGCTACTGAATAGATGGAACTTACCTTAGATCTCACAATAAGCAACAAAATGATGGGCCATGGCCGAAAATTACAGTACTTTCAGGTGTAATTAATTCTAAGTCTGGCTTTGGCTGATGCGGCGGATCTGGTTGAGAGCTTGGGGGCAAGATTCCTGAGGCGAGAGAAGATGGATGGGGAGAAGATGCAGTGCATGTTTCAGATAAAGAGAGGAGGAGTGGGGCGTGAGGCGGAGATGGTCGAGTAAAGGGAGGGGAAGTCCCTCTGGGAGGTTCATCTGTCCATGTATGTAATGAAAAGATAGTCAACCATGAACCTGCCTAATGTAATGTATTGATGTACAGCCAACAGCCTCCCCTCCCTACCTCTCTCAAATCACTCATGTTCATTGAGTGCTACACGCTTTGTTCTACCAGCCTGGAGGTAAACAGGGCCTTTGAGCTACATGAGCTTCTAGACCATCTTACCCCTTGTCAGTATGCACATACACTCTATCCCCATCTATTCTGTCCTCTCTCCTCTCTAGCCAAGGTCAGAGGTCAGAAGCTGCCAGGTGATTGGATGTTGTTCTGGTAAGGTAATACAGGACCACTAAGTGCTGCAAAAACACCAACTGTCTCTGATATTACTGCACAGGCCTGCAGGCAATTTGTGTTTTGTATGTATGGGTAGTCGTGTATCAGTGAGTGTGTTTTTGTCTGTGTGTGTGTATAGGGGGGAGGTGAGGGTCAAAAAGGGACAAGGACCAGATTTTCATCTTGAACTACAACTTCTGAGCAGACACTCCACCGGGAAATTGACAGGATCCATGTGTCTCTGGGTTCACTTGCAGTATCTGCAGCTATAAGCAAGTAACAGACACATAGAATATTTAAAAATATCACATTTGCTATTAAAATAAGTTCAGCAAGCCTTTAACAAAGACAAATGTAACAGTTGGAAAGACAGACACATCGAGAATGTTAAGCCACAGCAACACTGAAGGCAGGGGGAATGCAGACAGACTCTCCAGTTATGTTTTTGATGACCTGGCTGTGGCTTTGCACAACAGAGGGGTCAGAAAGTACTTTGTTAGGATTTGAGTGAGAAGAGACAGGCGGCATCTCAGGCAAGAAATAAAGCACACCACATATGACATCTAATCTGTTTTTATTAGATTTATATGGTCACTTGTACCTAGGTAGTTTCTGGGTTAAATACGGCCGGTAATGTAGTTGCTTATGTCAGAGTGTGTGACGCTGTATCAGATGTTTGCTTGAGGGGCAAGCATGGAAATCTATGATAAATGATGTGTTTATCAAAAAAAGCTGAAAGAAACAGCCAAAGACTCAGACAGTAAGCTAAATTACAAACATGTCCATCACAAATTAAAAATTGCTATGGAAACACTTTTAAACATGAAGGAAAAAGCAATTTGACAAGGTTATAAACTAAGGAGAACTATCAGTCCCAGATGACATACACATGAACACACAAATTAAAGCATAGAGGAAATCCAAACCACAATACAAATGAATACTACAGACACTGAAATACCAGCTGTTCACATTGAAATATAAAATATATCTGGTGAATATACAACGTATTGTGATACTCATTGTCCCTGATAAACATAGTGAGATTCTGCTGATCTCAGGTTATGACCCGTGATATATTCATCCGAAATCTGTCCTGAGCTTGTCTGATAACTGCTGAGGTTAGAGAGCAAATTGTTGGGTTAAGGTTCACTGGGCATATGAGTGTTTCTTGCTGACATTCAGGTTTAACACCAAAGAAACCCTTTTTTAATTGCAAAATATGACATCTGAGCAAATCATGTTAAAACGTAGACATACATTCAAATGTTAACCTACACAAAAAGCTATGCCTTTCACGTTTTGTTATCCGTTGGCCTGGCCTTTGCCTCTTGAGCCTTGCAAGCATGCCAGTAAATATGTAAAAGCAGTAGCTCATGGACACATGACATTTGTGTCGAGCCTGTGACTCAGGGTTTACTTGACGGATGACCAAAATACAACCAGGCTGCCTGTTTCAGCTGAAGGCTGTGGTCTGGGAGGATTCACTTGTAATTATGTGTCTATTCTCATCACTCTTCATCTATAGGCTGAAGGGCTCTCTTGGCACCCACTTCACCAAATTAGTTTGAATGAGAAGAATTTCAAGTAGACACATGCCCACATGCACATACAAATTTCCATCCATGTTGATAGTGAATGCTCAAACACACTGCAGCTGTTGTACGATATTCTTTTTGAGCGAACAATGCTCTTTTGGCCGGTGCTCAGAACTGTTAAGTTCAAGCACCCTTTAGTTGATATTCTGGGTTTGTGCCAGACTGACTCACTACCCACCACCCTCTACTCCCTTCCCCCTTTCTAAAAAGCACACATAGAGGGAGGGAGGGTGAGCAAAAGAGAAAGAGATACACTACAAATCGACCTCTCACACACCCATACACATGCCCAAAGCTTTGATTACTCTGTGCCCCTGCCATGTTTCAGAGGGGCGACTGGGAACTGACTGCAACCATTTCTCAAGTTAGCTCACTTTCTTTCTCTCAACTCCACTCAAACATCTCGACCTCAACTCTCCCAGCTGCATGTAATAAATAATCCAGGAGAGAGGGCCAATAATTAGCTGGCATAGGTGTGACAGGGCTCTGGAAATGAGGAAATACCCACAGAAATGAGATGATATGGATAGGGAATATAAAGGTAGGCCAATGGGAGTAAAAGATGAAAAAAGGTGATGGAGTCTTGCAGACATGGTAGCGGTCAGAGCGGCCAAACAAACCCAGTGACCCCTCTCCTCACTCGGGTGATTTTCCCTCTCTGATCTTCTCCTCTTTTGGCAGGAGGAAGACATCCCCATCCCAGCCTTGCCCGTCCTCTGTGTGCCTCACCTAGCCCAGCAAATCTCATTCCAGAGCAGCATGATCAGCCCCACCCAACAGCTTGCTCCACACAGCACCACCCAACTTTATAGTTTCATAGCCTTCAATAGTCCCAGCTTCCTTTTTTTTATATCTTACTATTAAGCTTTCACATTCTCTTTGGAAGTACTTTGGACTTTACTGTTCCCATTGCTCTCTCATTTCCCCCCATCGCTCTGATGCTTAACTTTCTTTTTCTCCATCTTCACCCATTACACCCACTCCACCACAACCTCCACCACACGCTGCCTTGTTGGCTTGCTGTAACAGAATCAGAGCAGTCAGCTTTGAGATTCTCCACAATGCAAAGCAGATGTGTGACACACACACACACGCGTGGAAAAGCAGCCCAGAGCATTTTGGGCCAGAGGGTGGAGAGCGCAGTAAGTAGAAACAGCTCCGTTGCTTGGAAACAGTCAAAATAAAACAGATGCAGAGCATTGCAGTCTCTCACTGAAACAGGCAGTTTGTTTCACTCACACTGTCTCTCTCAAACATAGGCATAAACACACACACACAAACACACATACACACTACAATCTGTCACAGCTGGAGAACAATGTTTTTAGAGAGCCTAGGAAAAATGGGCGTCTGAAACTTGTCTACTCTTCCAAACTTTTATCACATAACTGATCCGTGCGCCTCAAGTCCAGCTCGGTTTTATTCATTATCAAGTATAACGATGGGAATTGTTGGCTTTGATAATCTTTCACTAATTATATTTCAGTGAAGGATGAATACAAGTGACTTTTTTGTGCACGTGTACATGTAGAGTTGAGGAGTTCATGCTTGCTGCTACATGCAGGTGTGTGTGTGAGAGAGTGTGTGTGTGGTGTGTATGTGTGTGTGAGTTGTGTTCAACAGAGGAAATCTCTTACTGATTGAACCATTTTCCAGGGTGCTTATCGTTGCCAATAATCTGCTGTCTTCCTGACAGAGAGACGGAGATTGCAGACTAAGTGTGTGTGTGTGTGTGTGCGTGTCTGTGTGTGCGTGTGTGTGCGTGTGTGTGTGTGTGTTGTCACATGTTTGCGTCCATGTGTGTTTGTATGAGACGTTGAAAGAGAAGTTGGTGTCTCTCATTTTCTGGCAGCTTGTCCATCTAATATATTCTTCCTCATGTCTTAAACTCCTTGTCTGTGACCGTGTTGCATTCATGGTTGTTAGATAAAAGAGCCTCAACTATCCAGACCACGTTTTTATTGGCCAAGCTAGAAGGAGCCTAAATTAGCCTGATTTAAGAATTACCAATATCTTCTAAGAAATCTCTGCTGTTGTAAGGTCTCGCTCCCTCTCTCTCTCAATAAGATCAATGTAAAAATAATAATAACTCAATAAGAAGTTATTGATGTGATGCATTACCTTGTTTTTTTATTCCTTTTATGACTCCAAAAGTGACCAGAACTTAGCATTATTAGCAATCGTATATAGTTCTGTTAGGCTTTGGGAGAAGGTTATATGTAGAAACTACTGGAAAATCATCAACTGATATCCTCAGAGGTTTTATACTATTCCCTTTTTGTAAGACAATAACCGCAGGGGGGATCCCAGTGAGATAGAGATTTATGAAATACGGAAAAGATCATTTTGCTCTTAGACCTTCTGAACCCACAGCCATTTCTGGAGAAAGTAAGAATTAGCATTCATTTTTAAGACACAGGTTGTCAACACTGTTCCCTTGTCCTGAGACTGTCCACAAATTACACTGCAACTGTAAAGTTTGAGCATAAGTGGATGCTGTAGTCCTCACTGAGAACCTCCAAACAATATTTCGAAAACCCTTATTCAAGGAATTTGACTCTACCTCTACAAGCCCTGCTGTTATAGATGACAATGTCATCACTTGACTGATGGATGTAAAAACAGTCACCAAAGAAAAATTCTATTCTTAACCTTTACAGACACATACTCTGATACACAACCATAAATACCCACACATGCACATAAAGGCACACGCGCCCATGCATGTATGCGCGCACATATAAAGCCAAGGGGGATTCCTGGGACTAATGTTTAACAGGTTGACTATGGATTTCACCATCAGTTTCAGGTTTTTATGCAGTTTACTCTAGATAGTGTGGCCAAGCCCCAGAGATAAGATGGCCCTCTGCAACTCTAAAGAACATAAAAGTTTCTCTGTTGAACCATTTCTGTTCCTTTCTTCTCCTCTCATGTAATTTTACATCATATAATGGCGAAATGCAAAAATGGCCCGTTATTTTATCATTTGGTACCTTTAAACTGACTATGTTGCATCAGAAGTGTGGTTTATGAATTGTCTTCATTGAGATTGCATCATTGGAGTAAAAAGATGACCATAGTATATAGATATGTATAAATGAATATATATGATGAAAACCCTTTTACTTTATGACTTAGGCTGAGATGTTTTCCCTGATTTGTTGATAGCTTCAGGTTTCACACCTATATAGTCACGTTTCCTCGATCTGCTCTTATGCTGTGTTTCCTATTTCCACTGAAGAAAATAGATTGGAATTTCAGACTTTGTTTCTCCATTTTTCACTCACCCACATCATATCATTACCAGAATACCAGTCAAAAATTGCAAGTTGGACTCTGAACAAACTAATATTTGAGAAGCTCCAAGTGGTTCTACAAGGCTTGTTTTACATATTCAGTTCATTTCTTGCTGTCTCCCTCCCTCCCTGTCATACATACACACACAGACACACACACACACACCCTATGTTCCTCCCCTATCTCTGTCATTAATACAATGTCGCCTCCCAACCTCCACCCTGACTTAACAGTAACTACCTTGTACCTAATTGTAACCCTTAAACTTGTAAAGCCATACTTTCATCACAATGGGAAAATGTGCCTAAGGCGATGTTTTCAAACTAAAATTTGTCTTCACAGAGACAAAAGTCGTGCATGTCTATACACATGCTCTCTCTCTCTCACTCATACACACAAACCAAAGCCCACATACTAACGGACCAACCATGGAGAGTGCTGTAAGTTACTATAGATTACAGAGCTGTCAAGGGACTGCTGGGAGGAGGCAATTAGACCAGGGAATGTCTTGCTAATGGGCTGCCTGAACCCAGAAACACAGACACTTACACAAAAAGCACACAAGCAGAAACCGAGTTTCTATATTACCCTCCTGAACCTTGCACAAACAATAGCAGAGCACTGCTGAAAGTCAGGCTGCCTTTAGGCTCGGAGACGGACACAGGTTTAAAAGGGGGGGGGGGGGGGTGCAGGATATGCGGCAGCATGCAACATGTTTTGCTCTGACACAGGTATGAAAAAGATGGAAAATCTCTGGAATATTGTGCACTCTCCCAGGATCTCGTAACTATGAATAAACACTGCACGTGTTGTGTGCTACTCTGTCAGAATAGCTACGGGTGTGTGAACAAGTGGGTGTGTCCCTGTGAACACATATTATACAGACAGAGGATTCATTGTGATATGGTCGTGTCCCTCAAGGCGCTGGAATCTGGCACATTGTCTTTGTCGGAAACTCAACCATTTACAACTCTTGACTTGTTTTGATCCTTTTAGAAAATTCCATTTCCTGCTGTGGAGTGACTCTACAGAAGCCTCTGGAAGGAAAAGTCTCATTATGGCTTCTCTGTGACTTGGAGGCCTGGCCCAGGTCAGTGCCAGCCATGCCACTGTAGTTTCTCTGTGTGAGAAGCCATGTGAGGGAAAAGTTGACTTTTAGATAAGAGGAAGGCTTGGGTTCTTCGGATATAAACGCAATCATCGATTCTTGTTTCTTGGGTGAGATGCTTGTGTCACTATTAAGATTTCTGCTTAGTTAGATCGATTCTTTCAGCCAGAGTCTTGTTTAAGGGCCAAGTCTCCGAGCCATAGAGCAGGATGGAGAGTACTGCAGGGTTGTAGATTCTGAGCTTCGTCTTGCATGAGATGGTCTGATGCCGCCAAAGTGGTTTCCAGAGAGACTGCAGGGCTGATGCAGCCAGGGTTCTTCTGCGGATGATCTCTGGTTTTATGTCCCCGTTGTCAGCCACTATGGACCCCGGATACACAAAATATTTGACAGGCTCTACGATGTCATTGCCACATGGGCCGCAGGGGGAGTGGCTCTAGTCCATCGCCAACATACATGAACTTGGTTTTCGTCCAGCTCGCTTGTAGGCCAAGCTTCTCTGCCTCTTCACTGTATTTGCTCAGAGCGTCTCTCAGCTGGCTGAAGGATTGGCTGAACAGGATGGTTTCGTCAGCGTACTCCAGGTCCATTTAGGTGGTGGTTGCAGAGGGACACTCCGGGGATCCGCTCACAGACCCTGGACATCATATGGTCAATGATGCAGTTGAAGAGGTCAGGAGTGGCCACGCAGCCTTGCCGAATGCCACTGGAGATGGGGAAGCAGTTGGAATCTTTGCCGTTAATACGGACACAGTTCTGTGCGTTGCTGTAAAGCAGCTTGAACAGGGCAATGATCTTAGGCAGTGCTCCAAGGCCCTGTAAGATGCTCCACAGTGAAGCGGTGTCAAAGACAGCCTTCAGATCAATGAACCCGATGAAGAGATGGCGATCTTTACGGAATTCATGGGTCTTCTCTATCAGCAGACGAACGGCCGAGATGTGCTTTACTATGGAGCGGTTAGGCATGAAGCCAGCCTGCTGGGGACGGCGGGGCTGCTTCTGATGGCTGGGAGAGCATGGGTGTGAAGTCTCCCTTGTGTTTTCAGAAGGGTAAGATGACTCCTCTGATCCAGTCGGTGGGAAGCCTCTCTGTCTCCCACACCTGATTGAATATGTAGGCAAGCCACTCGACAATGCTTCCACCGCCTGATTTCAGCATCTCGGCGGTAATTGCAGAGATGCCGGGAGCTTTCTTGTTGTTAAGTTTCTTCAGAGCGAGAGGGAGAGGGTAGAAATGGCATTGACAGCAGGACTTTCAGAACCATCAAGAACATCAGGTGGCTTCAGCTGGTTTCCAACAAAGAGCTTAGAGCTCGCACGTGCCAGCCCAGAGCATCCTGCCTGGCTGCGCAATGCTGCACCCGTTGGTTCGGCCATGTCCTCCGCCTTCCTCCTGACCACCCGACAAGAGCCATCCTCCAGTTTGATCCAAGGACCGCAGGCTGGAGAAGACCACAAGGCAAACCCTGCACTCAATGGCTCGATGTCGTTGCGGGCGACCTCCAATTACATGGAGTTGCCGTGGAGGATGCAGAGCAGCTGGCACAAGACCGCCAGCTCTGGAAAAAAATGGTTCATCTGGTCGGCTCAATGCACAGGGACGGAAGGCCCCCGACCTTTGCAGGAGCCCTAACTAACTAACTAACTTAGTTAGGTCAATGCAGTGATTTTTTTTCATGGTGTAGTAATTAATGAATTAATATGTTTTTATAAAATGGCAACATTTTTTTTGGGCTTCCATGCACAGTGCCTTTTCACTTTCTGTCTAATCCCTGGACATGTCCTGCCGGTCTTCCAAGCCTGGGGTTCCCAAGGAGGAGTTTAGCAAAGCTTCAAAAATATAAAACATAAACATAACAACACAAATAAACAAAATTTTTAAATATCTGTCTCAAAACTTTGTTGTGACTCATGTACGTCATCAATGCGTGTGCATGTTAGGGTATTGCTATGAATGCAACCACCTGTCAGCTTTCATCCATTTGTACTATGGTATGTTTTCCTGTGTGGTTACTTGTGCACTTGTGTGTGTCTGTTTGGTTTGTTTTTTTTGTCTGTGACGTAATGTCTGAAAGAGCTGCCTTGCTCCCTGCCAGAGCCATTGCTATAGAAATGTCACCAATAGGACCTCAACTGATACAAATTTCATGGACAGTGTGAATCAAGGAAGAGGTGCATTGTAAGGAAAGGAGAACAGTGTTTCATGAGAAAGAAGGCCTAAGAAACAGAAACCAAAATCCCCACAGATACATGCGTGAGCATTCTAAAATTAGGGCGCAGGATGTCTCCTATTTGTTAATGGGCTACTTATTAAAGGGTTGTTGCCATCATCACCTTGATTTTTTTTCATATAGGTATAATTGTATCAGGGTAAAGGGGAACAGAGTAATCATGACCAAAAATGTTTTTTTCTGTTTTTTTCTTTCAATTTTTGTTTTAACCCAATGGAACAATAAATTAGAAAATGACCTTCACCTGCCATGACAAAGAGGAGCTTGCAGCTGAGGCCATAAACTCTTCTGGAAAAAGCTTGCTGAGGTAATAATTCAAGAGGAGAAAGCTCAATATTTTGCAGACCTTCATACAATCAGATGTTTTTACAACAGACATCACCACTGCATAGACAAAGTGCTTGTGGATTTGATTCATCTATGAGAGTACCAAGCTCTAATTAAATCAGTACACAGTCATTTGCTTCCCCCACATAAAAAAAATTGTGGACACTTATTTTTTGGACAGGCTCTGAATTCTGTAAATGGAACTGAAAGATTAATGCAAATTTTGGGCACTGTGTTTGGATACAATGTGACTGTGTTATTAATTCGCAGACAGCTACTTGGTTAGCTATAGTTGTTCTATGACACTGGATACACACAATGTCAGCGGGACAACACCTGCATGAGGGTATTTAACAATATTTTCTCATGAGCTCTTGCAGTTTGAATGTCTAAGTTACTCATTTCAATTTCAGGTCATGTTAAGCATGCCATCAAATCCAAGCCTTCTCTTGATATTAGCCCTGGCAGTCAGTCATGTTCAGTCCAGCTCCAATGGCTGCTCCCAGATTTCTGTTTTACTTTTTCATGATTTGAGTATCAACACAGGAAACATTTCACGGCCATCACTTTGTGACATACTGTGTTGACCAGTTGGGGGTGTTTTATTTTTCATGTATTATGTCCCAAGCAGAGGCATCTGTATGGCTTTATTATGCCAATCTTTGATGCTATTTTCAAATCTTTTGGATTGAGATCACGCTCCTATATATCTATACATGTAGCTATATTGATGTCAAAACAGCAAATTTTGAGATAAAAACAATTTCTTGAATATAGTGAAAGAACCATGCTTGACCGTGGTCACCGGCAGTGAGTAATTCCACATCAAAATCAAGAGCTCAATAAATCAGAGTTTAAGACTGACCTATATTATTACTTTTTTTTTTCTTAAGCATTGATTGCTTTGTAGAATTCTGTATTTGCAACTTCTCTGCATCTCAAACGCCAGGTTGGCTGCATGTTTTTGCTGCTGTGCTTCATTTCTTTACATGGACAGAACAACAATTGGAGTGGATAATTTAACTGACCTATATAATTTCTTTTTTTTTTTTTAGCATTTATTGCTTTGTAGAATACTGTATATGTAACTTCTCTGCATCTCAAACGCTAGGTTGGCTGTATGTTTATGCTGCTGTGCTTAATTTCTTTACATTTACAGAACAACGATTGGAGCCTGTAATTTAACAGATAAATCATAAATGTTTAAAACAGTCACACTTACAGTAATAATTTAAACCCTGACTCAAATTGAGGCCAAAGGGTGAGATTAATAATTAACCGGAAGATGTATGATCTTTTACCTTCATTTACATTCCTGTGGAGGTACCCATCAATCTAACTCATGCTGAATGTCATTGAATATGTGCCTGAAGACTTGAGTCATCTATTAATCTGGTTTGCTGAGTGGCCGTGCTCTACCACAGCATCAGCAGTGGACATCGTAAAATATTGGTGTGATTGCGTCTTCTGCTTCAGGAACCACAAAAACTATTTAACTTCAGCCTTTTTTCACCACATTTCTGTGACATGGGCAACTTAAAACCAACTGCCTATGTAATGTTAGGAGGAAACCACAAGTAAATGAAGTTACACTAACAGTGTGATGAGATGCCAAGGGAAAGACCTGTTAGATAAAAAGTGGCTTTTTGAATGTTTTTTTGTTAAAAAATAAAAAGGAAGAAAGGAAAAGAAGAGTGGAGGGATATGTATTTTACACCAGAGTTACACTCTACACACAGACATCCGCTGCTTTTATGCCTGATGTAGTCAGTTATGAATACAAAAGACCTGTTTGTTGGATATCTGCCTACAAATGGCATGCATTATATGGCTTGTAATAGCCTGCAAATTACACCAAATTACCAAATAATAACATTTAAAACAATGTTAGTACTATTAAAATAAAATCAATCAGGAATTCAATTTCACACTTGCATCACATTCAGAATACAAGTATTTATTATTTTTATCTCCCCCCAAAATTTGATGATATTATTTCCACGTTTTGGGGCCAAAATAAAACTATTCCACGCATACATGCATCAAGTTTAATATACAAAATGTATCTTTGTGTTCACACATACACAAATTTAGAATGAGGGTGAAAGGGCAACGTAGAGGGGATTCTCCAAGTGGACTGCCTGTCAAATTGCTGGATGGAAGACTTGCTCTACAGCACAGACAAGACTTTCTAGCCTCTTTCTGTGCACCGTGTTTGACTTGGTTTTGTGCGAATGTGTTTACATGTAGATGTGAACGCTTAGTTTTGAGAGAAAGCTAAAGATGGAGACACACACATATATATATATATATAGAGAGAGAGAGCAATAGAGAGAGAGAGAGAGAGAGAGAGAGAGGTTATTTGTGTGTGACAGAGGGTAGCCTGTATCTGTAGCGTGTGACACACAGTGCTCTCTCTGCAGAAGCCAGAGCACAGTTTAAGGACTCAAGCCTGGTGACAGAATAGCTTGTCTGTTTACCAAATCTGACTGACAGCAGAGCTTCATGCATACATACAAACATACCGATAACCATACAATGCAAACACACATCATCTTCTCAGCTGACATGTTTCTGGAGGGTCAGGGTGTGAAGATGTGAAGTAGCTGCCTCACCTCTGACTTTGCGGTGGTTTGTTGAGGTTTAGAGGGTTGCAGGAGTTTTGCGTGCATGTATACTTGAGTTTGACATTTCACACAGGAATACTAATGCGAGAGAACATACTACACCTTGGATGAGGTTAAAGCACAGTATAGAACACAAAAGGTATGAAAACGTTTGCACTCAGGAACAAAGCACAAGGTGAAGGGTGGGGTTAGATTAAATCTGCATGTTCAGATGATTGATAAACCCAAATCTTGGGTTAATCTTACTGACAGATGTGAAAAAATATAATTTCATACAAATTGCCATCATAGCAAAGTTACTGATTTCATTTTGATCCGTTGATCAAAATTGACAAGTTTGGTGTGTCTGATCTGTTTTGCAGCTCTTGGTTTCGAACCTGACACTTCATCATGACTTGAAACAAAAACTTGGATCTTCTGAACTTCATATAGTGCTCTTTTGTTGGGGGAATTTCTGTGTGTGTGTATTGTCATATTTTTTGATACTTTTCTGTTCAGTATTGCTCATAAGAAATGTTTTTATCATTGCTTAACAATGGCTTAAATATAAACCCATAATGTATTTTCCGATTATCAGTCAGCCTCTTGTTCTGTAATACAAAGTGGCTTAATAAACAATAAAAGATGCATCCATTGACATTGGCTCTTCTTCCTTGCCCACTGACCAGCTCAGCCAGTCATCCTGCTGCCTGGAGTGAGTGCCCAGACATTCATTGTTGGACTAAACAGAAATTCCACACAGCTGCCTGGCAGACTGATAGACTGACACACACACACACACACACACACACACACACACACACACACACACACACACACACACACACACACACACACACACACACACACACACACACACACACACACAAACACACACACACACAAACACAAACACACACAGCAGCTTACAGACAGTACAGAAATAGTCCTGGTCTTCAGCATTACCATATACACTATCTGCAAGACTATCACATTATCCACATTTAACACACAGATTTAGCAAATCACTTCAACACATGCCACCTTTAAATAAAATAATATTTAACATTAACTTCAAATGTAATTTCCTTGATTGCTCCATTTTTTATCTTTTGTGCTCAGCCACATCATAGTGATTTTGATAAAGAAATCAGCGAGCAGAACAGAAACTAATCCGAACATTTTATGAGTCAAAACAGACTCGTGTATCAGCCCCCTTATCATTTTCACATTGAACAAATGAGCACGAAGGAGTAAATGAAAGTTTGATTTGAAAGAAACTGAAGCAATGGAGCTGAAAAGCAATAAATGCTCATAACGATAGTAATAATATGATAATACTGAATAATGAAGTACAGATGTATAATTTTATAGCGGGGCCTCTGATGATTTCCACCTTTCAAAGACAAAGCTGTCGGTGAGTGACAGAACGTGTAGATGAGAGGAAAGGTCAGGAGTTCCTCAGCCTCTATTTCCTGACATCTTTTCACCTCCCACAGTAGGGGTTCTATGCCTTGGTTCCCCTCTGTGTTCACTGAGGCACTGTAGTGACAGGGGCTTTCTTTCACCCATTCCCATCAACATTTACATGGCACATATCATTAGGGGTTTCCCTGAAACACGACAGAGATTATCATGTACTTGCTGTATGCAATGAACACAAACTTATATTTGTGTAACTTGGTCCGCCCAGAAACCAGATGCCAGATGCGGCAGCACTGAATGAAAAGCATGAACAGAAATTGTGAATGTTCGAGGGAAAACACCTGCAGGAATTTTGAAACAGGGCAAGTTTGGTTCAAGACTCAACAAACAGATTTAAGAAGAGACCCCAGCTGTCTCCATCATTCGTTAGCCATGATATTGATCAGCCTGGCTCTTGCTTGTATCCAGATGGCCCCTGCTATTTGTCTCCAATAATTTGGCTGCTGTTATTACATCTGTGAAACCACAGGAACCAGAACTGTTCCCTGGGACAAATATCTAATGCCTGGAAGTTGTATGACTTGGGATAAGTGGTAGATAAAGGGTGTGTGTTCATTATTTGTCTCTGAAAGAAGCTGCCAAGGTAGCTGAGCAGCAAAGCGCTACATTAACATATGACTGGCACATGAAATGTAAAAAGCTGAACAAGGTTTCAAACATTCGAGTGGAATGTTTGTGATGGAGTAGATTGTGATTCATATACCTACCTGGTACAGGTTAGTAAATGCAGGACAAGTCTGGTAATGATGTTATAGAGTACAAAATACAAAAGTAATAGTGATATAGTTTACGAAATGCAATACTTCAAATCCCTCACAGGGGAGACTCCACAAAAAAAGGTGCGTCCGAAGTGCTAACCACTGCGCTACACTGCCTCCTGGAATGTGAATCAAAGAAGTGTATTTCAGTGCATACATATAATTCAGTTTCACTTTCAGAAATGACTTGCTTTCCCCGGTTATTACTGGATGAGACTGAGACCTAGGTTCGAATAAAGCTGCAGGTAGAATTGCTCAGGACACATGATCTCCAAATGCGACCACTGTTGGACTCCCCCACTGGTACACGTATCAGGTCAAACTTGGCATCAAGAATGCCATCTATTTCCAGTTGACCTGCCATGACAGCTAGTTATATTCCTGGGTTATGTGATCGGGGCTGCCAGGGCTGAGGATGAGGAGGATGAGGAAGATGAGTGTGGAGTTTCCTGGGGAGCTCCCAGCCAGACATCTGCTGCCATCACTCAATTTTCCCATCCCCATCCCCCAACCTGCCTTTCACTGTCTTCCTAGCTTGTACTTGCTTTCTTTCTGCCTGAGTATGTCAGAGATGGCCATCAGTTGTACTCGGCTAAATAATTCAAAGAGCCAGCAGGAACAGACAATGGACTAAGTCCCTTTTGAGGAAGAGTATCGCAAGACAAACAGGAGAAAGAAGGGGATTTAATCCCATAAGAATTGAATAAATGAGAGGATGTCAATGATAAGAAAAAGCACCATTAAACAAGTAGGATTTCAGATGCATTGGAGGTGAACTGGAACAGAGAGCAAAAGTGGAAGAGAACGAGTGGACTGGCATGCAGTCATGTGATAATCGGGTGATCCCTTAGCAGAGCTGGTCACCTGACTAATGGGAAAAGGCACCCTGGCACCTGAGAGTGATTCCCAGAAATGATATCTTTGTGTGGGTGTCGCTAAGCCTCATTTCAATGCGGGGAAAATACATTATCCAGCATATTGTGAAATAATAAATGCATCTGACTCAAGGTATGGGGTGTTAAGGTTATACACAAAATGACTGTGATTACTTCAGCAATCTATTTCTTAAGGAGGAAGAAGTCAAATAAAATAAGTGATTTATACAGGTGTAGTACCTAACCTGACTGATTGTAGATGAAACCTGTCTCACACTTATTCAGTCACACAGGACTCTCTCACACAAAAACAACCAGTGTCCTTTACCCTTCCATGCATTTAAAGTTCTGTTTTTTTTTACTTTGAATGCATGAAAGCCTTTTTTTCTTTTCTTTAGAAGCTATTCAGAATCTTTTTAAAATAAGCTTGTTTGGAATGGATTGTGTTAAGTTGAATGATAAATAACATATAATAGTCATTAAAGCAACAGTGATAAATGGTAGAAATTCTTCTAAAGATACTGTCCATGCTCTATATGTATGTGTAAGAAAGAATCTGAAAGTGTTTCTATTTCCATATGAAGAAAGATAGAGAAAAGAAACAATTGGGGTTTAAGGGCTCTAGGATGAACTTGTTGGGCATTTGTGTCCTCAGCACTATCATATATAGCTTATGCCTCAGCTCCAGGAGCAGCAGTGAAATGCTTGTGCACGCCAAGACTGTGACTAGTCAAACACGTCGCAGCAGAACTGCACAGTTCATTGATGGACTTATTGATGTTTCTCTGAGAACAGCGCTTTCAGGCTTTGTAGACACGGATGAAAAATGCATCTGGCATGAAAAGATCTTAAATACTTTCCAGGCGCACAAGTTGGCTTGTGTTGGCCAGGCGATATCCACACATTAGTTTATACATCTCCAATGAGAGTCTGGTGTTTGCTTTTGTTCAGAGTGGACTGAACTCTGGGTTTGTGGGTCTGTCTTTTCAGGCCAAGAGTACCCAAAACAGGACCTGGCGAATCATCCGCTGTGAAGCCGGTTTTTGGGATCTTCAGCTTTTGTAGTCTCTATCTTTAAAGGTGGAGAGGGAGAGTGGAAATAGTATCTAAATTGGAACGCTTGTGAGGTTAAAATTCTTTGAAGCTCAGTGTTTGTAAACATTGTTGGTTTCAGAGCTCCCACTCTTGTTTCAGAGCTCTTTAGAAATAACTCTTGTCGGTCAACATCACTGTCACGAGCATTATAATACAGCCCTGCTTTGTCCACCGTCTGGAAGAGATATAGTTTATCAATCTTCAGTATCTTTGACACCTCCATCTTCCTTCATCTAAGTCTCTTTTCTCTGCTTCCAGCACAATTGAAATGATCATCTCCACTCCTATGTAACCCAATGCTTGTCCCCAGAGCACTAAAGTGTCGTTTAGGGTGCAACTGAAGTACTCTGCATTCTCTGCACTGAGCTCTAACTATCATAGATCAGCAGAAGTCTTGATAAGGAGAATTAATAATTCAGTTTATTGCTTTAAATGCAATTTGTGGAAAAACTCAGTCATGAATCTTCTGCTCCTTTTAAACCTCCTCACCAATCCAAACTTATAGTACCTTTATCCTTGTTGAGGTCCTGTGTTTGTTGGACTTTGACCTTTTCAGAATAATTTCCCAACGACCAAAGAACTTCCATACACTAACCATGTCATGTATTCCATACATATCTATCACTCAGCCTTGGAACAGTCTGTTTCACATGAATTATTAATATTTTTCATTATCCACGGCTGGAATTTGAGCTTTGGTTGAGCTGATTGTATAAAGTCTTCTTATTTGGAAGCCTAAAGTCTCAGTTGTGATTAATGAGTCACGTATCTGAGGAACATTAAGAAGTATGTCTTTAAGAATTTGGTGTGTTACAGTCATCACATTTCTGAGTCACTGGTGACTCAAGCCCACACCACTGATACCTACACAGTAATAATAGTGCAGACTTGGTCTCTCTGGGTGTACTTGGCTTTAAATGAAAATTAAACAGGAGTCCAACAATTATGACATCTGTGAACAGGTTATGAATTTTTGCGATTGCAAGAAATTTAAAACAACCGCAATAATTCGATCAAGAGACCCTAATTTTTTTGTACGATGGTCCTAAGTTCTAGACCAGAAAAATATAAGCACCACTCTGGAATACATCTTCCTGGAGGAGAATCATAATCAGACTTTATTACAACTTTATTGATCCCAGAGGAAATTAATTGGTCTTAGAAGCTCCATACAGAAAGAAAAAAATAATAAATAAATAAATATGAAGAGATTAGCTGGAATAAATAAGCAAAGATTATGAATATTATAAAATATAAATGATTAAATGTAAGTGGTGTCAAGGTTTAAGATTAATAAGTTACAGACAAATAGAACCAGATGAATAGTGACATGAGAAGAGGTGAGATTGTGTGGCGTTAGTACTGGACCGAGTCATACAGTCCGATGGCCAGAGGCAAGAATGGCCTCCAGCGGTTGTGCACCTTGGTGGAATCAGTCGACTGCTAAATGAACAATGAGCAATTGGCCAGCATGTAATGGAGTGAGTGAGAGGTGTTGTTGAGAATTGCCCTCATCTTGGAAAACATTCTCCTTTTCGACAGCAACCCTCAGGATACTGCCCCAGCATGCAACAGCATAAAAGATGGTGCTGGCCACAAAAGACGCATAAATCATTCCGAGCATTGTCTGGCAGATTTTGAAGGACCTCAGCTGCCTCAGGAAGTAGAGACAGCACTGGCCTTTCTTGTACATTGCATTAGAGTTTTTTGGCCGGTTCAGTTTGCTATCAATGTGGATGCCTGGCTATTTTTAGTCCTCAACAATGTCCACATCAACGCTGTGGAAGGAAACTGGGATAGGAGGTGATTTGGACCTTTTAAAATCGGCAATCAACTCTTATGTCTCAGGTACGTTAAGCTGCATTTGGTTCTGCTCACGCCAAGGCCACCCTAGCAAAAGAGATCCTGATCTCAAGGTTGTTTTACCTGGTTAGATAAACCAAGAGACAAAAGAGTCCACAACAGCCTGATATTCTGACTCATCACTCCCTGTGATACATCCAACCATAGCAACAGTCATTAGAAATTTTCTGGCAGTGGCGGGACTCAGCGCCATGTTTGAAATCAGCGGTGAAAAGGGTAAATGGGAAGGGGATAGAACTGATCCTTTCGTTAGAATAAATGAAACATTGAAGAAGATGTATCTGACTTCTTTTGTTGGAGCAAGTGGGGCAGATATGCTCCCATTAATCAATTTCGGAGAGCAAATTTACGATTTTGCCACCCCACTTCTTATCCCATAATATACCGCTGTAATGATCTATCCCTACAATTAGATGATGACGTTTAGGCCCCCTATATTTATGATCTCTATTTGAATTTTTGGAAACTTATAAAAACAAGTCAGTAAATATGCCAAGCTAACTGTCATGCTCGGGATAAAGTTTACCTATGTCTAGGAGGCTTGCTTATTTTGTCCCAAAGTATCATGTAATGAAAATACCTCAGTCCTGTTAATGCGGTGGACACGTAGCAATTTCCTTCCAGACCGCTGGTTTCATTTCCCTCCCTGCCTTTCATCAAGAGAACAAAGATCTGAATTTTTTTAATCAAGCCCCTTATTCTGGGCTTGTGTGTTCTGTTTGTTAACATCTGAAAAATTTAACACTCCATGCAAGTGTACTATTGCTGGTAACTAAACTGTTGACCAGCCAATAAGAACCACCCATCTAGCGCCATGTGTACAGCAGTAATGATAATTATCATGATGATGATGAGAATGATTTGAATCAAGACTGGGCATTTCATGTTGGGTACAGAGGATTTCATATTATTTTACTGATTTGAAAGTCTACTTTTAAGCTGGTGGAAGAAACTTCTTTAGTAAGTGCAATTCCCATCTGTGTAAGAACTGTCATTTGTGCTGACCACCTGGAATTTTTCACAAAATGGAGATACTCTTCCTGTTTGTGTTATGTACAACTGTTTGTATTATGTTTCCTTTTGTTTCCACCGTTTAGCAATGAAGAACCTCACCCTTCTGCAATGAACCTCCAGTCTGCACCTTGATATTTGTGGAACACATTCAAAATGATCCAAAATTTAACACAATACTTCTTTATGTCTTTGTATTAACTAAAAAGAAATCAATAAATGTGTATTTTTTGATCAGATTTATTGATTTCTTTTTCAATGCCACAGATGACTGATGTCTGACTGTAAATGCACATATATCAAGTTTCAACATCACCAACGCTGCTGTTAAAACATCAAAACATGTTTTCTAATGGCAACTGTTGCTAAAAGTTGCACATATGCAACACATATGCGTTGCATATGTGCAACTCGTGTAACTACCAAATGTATTCCAAATTACCATTAAAATGCGTCTCTGGGGAAACTCTGGGGAAACACAATGACAAATGACTGTTTACATGACTGTGTTTTATTGAGACCATTGGGTTAATCTAGACAAATTCATAATCTTGCAGTCACTGCAGGGACCTGAGCAGGATCCTGCTGGAAGCAATGGCATGGCGGTTCAAAGCATTTGGAAAAGATTGGTCTTTTTTTCTTTCTTTAGAACTATTTGTTGCTATCAAATGAGCCACTGAGTCTGTAACATTGCCTATGGTCCCGAGAACAAGTTAAATTCGTACATCCAGGTAGGTGACAAGGTTTATGGCCAGAGTGTATGTTTGCTTATTGACAGCCTATGATTTATGTCTGTAATGTTGACTGTTTGGTTTGAAGAATAATGAAAAATAGACATTTAACTGAAATGAATATTAGGGCTTCTTAATCTTTCCATGTCTACATTTTAGGGAGGATAAGATACGGTTGCCGTCTCTTATTGATCCCTGAGGGGATGCTGATTTTATGCAGCAGTAGCACAATGACTGGGCCCAAAGGTTTTAACGCTGCGTATCTGTAGGCTCGGTAAGGGGTGAGATTAACCTGATGATCTCATACTGAAGGTGATGCAGTCTTACGGCAGTTGAGTCATTGAGACTGTGAATGTCTTACTGGAACAAAGATGCTCAGGTCATCTCCCCTGCAGCTTTATCTGTGCTAAATGCCGCATCACCCTCTGCCTCATCACGTTGCGTCCTTTTCCTTCAACAGGTCTGACTCTCACTGCCTCCAATCACTTTAATGTCCTGTCGCTTTTCAGTTTCCCTGGACTTCCTTCTCCTCCTCATTTGTATCACCCCTGTCCCTCCTAACCTTAACATAATGAGTGGGTATGAAACACTTACATAAAAGCATCCTATGAAGCTTATAAAGGTTTCTGCAGGGATACAACTTGCCCCTCTATGCAGACAATGTGGACCTTTGAGCTAAACAAATAAGATGAAGCTTCATGCGCTCATATGAGATTTATCCTGACAAAAGCTGAATTTCAAACACGTATAGGGGACAATGGGCATTTTGGACAATTGGTGTATTTGTCTGATTGGTAAGTCAAAATAATAAGAAAATGACTAATATTTGGTAGAAGATTGTCTGAGCTGAACTGCCGACCAGGTTAGCGCGAACTCTACCTTTCTGCAAATGACATTTGGGATAGACTCCAGCCCACCATGACTCTGACTGCAGGATAAGCAGTAAAGATAGTGAATGATTCAATATTCATTGTGCAGTGAAACATCAGTTTTTTACACAGAATTATTAAAGTTAATTCTCTTTAGTGTTCAGTAATGAACACTATCGAAATGTACATTTTTCTTTTTTCTGTCTCCTATCCTTTTTTCTGCCGTCTCTGCCTTACCCCTCTTTCTGTTTGAGTCTGTGGCACAGTGTGTTTTATACTCCATCATCCAGCTGTAAACACAAGAGCCACAAAGAATGGTTTGTTTTTTTTAATTAGGTAAATGGACTTGGGTCTACTGGATCAGACAGAGAAATCACTCTACAGACTCTACCCCTGTCAAAACAATTTCTTAAATTAATGAGCTTGACGAAACACTAATAAATGTTACTGTGCAGCTGTTATTTTGTTTTAGGCTTCTTGTGTTTGCTCTTAAACTTTGACAAGGTAAAAGTCTGCATGAGGGAGGAGCTGATGGATGACGAAAAGGGGATTTTCAAGACCTCAATAGCTGACCTCAAACTTCAGGCCTACCTGCTCCTGACATAGTAATCTCACTCTTCCACACCCTCTGAAGGTGAGGCCTGGAGAGGTTTGGAGGCTGTAGAAGTGTCACACCAGGTCTTTTCAGGGAGAATCCTTTCAGACACAAAAACATGCACTCAGACTGAGTGGTATTATCTGTTGTTATTATTGGAGATAGTTATGTCAGATAATTATATGTATTACCCATGTTGGGCCTTTAGCCAGTCCAATGTCAATATTTTTTCAAATGCAGTCCTGTGAGTCTGGTAGCCGATGGGAAAATAATGTGGGTCAGGTAGAGAGGGGTTGACCAAAGAGGGGTTTTCATTTTTTTCTTACATGGCACCATGACAAATTTTTAAACAATTCGGAACTTCTAATCTTCATATACTCTGAGAAGTTGCCCCCAAAAAAGATCACTTCAGCGCAGCCAGTACTGCCGGCAACACATTTAAATTATGCTGTCATATTTTATACTGTATACTAGCCTAAGCTTTTGGCAGGAATGCTTTTTTCCTTCAGTTTGTTTTGAGATTAAGTGAAAGCAAAGCTCTCCAAAGGCTTTTTCTTATCCTACATCGCTTGTTTCCTTGTCATACATAAGCTTTTCTGACTTCTGCCTAACTATTTTACTCAAAGAGAGCTTTTGTGTGCTGCAGGTGTTGAGGTATATAAAACTGAGGAGTGTTTTATTCCTGCAGGCCCCCAGGGACCACCAAGCCCTGGTCCAAGAGAAAGACCAGAAGCTGTTTCAACTTCCTCTACTGTTGTTTTGTATGGAGCACAACTTCATCATGGTACATTACAGCACACAGGCAATTCACAGCTCAATACTCTACACATACATAGAGTTTCTGTTATTTATTTTTTTAGTACTTCAACTTTCCCACAAAATTCAACTCTATCTCTTATAGAGATTCATTTTAAGACAATTCTTGTGGCTGTAAACCCATTCACATGCTTCAAGTCTTGCAGCTTAGATTGTTTGGAGATGATTGGTAGTGATATCAACATATCTAGATTTTTGCAAATTCCTTTTTAATACATAATTTTTTTTCCTGAAAATCTAAGTATTTGCAGATGGTTAATATACACAGAAGTAAGCTTGTACATAAAGTGTCAATATGACTTTCTAAAGTGTTATCTGTGTGAAGTTGCTGTATTTCATGCTTAATGTGAAGGATGACTACCAGAAATATCAAACTGTGGCAGTAAATAGAGTCAACAGGTAGAGCAACCCAACAGCGAGCTCCCAGAATGGATTGTGTTAACGTCTCTAAACCCCCCAGAGTCACAACACTGACCTTTCCTGTTATGGAAATGTACTGCCGGCTGTTTTAGGCCCACAGCCACACACTGCTTATTTGAATGGTCGCACAGACCCGCTTCTGCTGCCTGGCTCTTTCCTGAAGACTGCTTTTAGTGCTTGTGCTGCCATGTGAATGCACATTTGCGAAGCATTGTTTGACAAAAGCTGGCAAAAATGATTATTTCTGTCTTTACCTTGGCAACCCTTTCCGCTGCTTTATCATTCACTTGTGTATAAATCTTCTTGAGAAATAACCTACGTCTACATGTGTGTGTGTTGAATGTAAACATGTTGATGTATTTTTCTCAATCAGAAAACACAAGTGTTCAGTCAGTAGAGTTAATTTCATGCTGCCCCCTCTTCCCGGCACGTCACTGTGATTAGGGGCTAAACTTGGTTGAATGAAGTGACATGTTTTGCTTTGCAGTGAAAACAGAGCTGTATTAATTCTTCTGCTTGGAGATGTGTGAGTGTTGGGGGGGGCATGTGTTGCAAAACCAGGTCAATAGTGATGCAGCCCTGCATTCTGCCCGCCATCATCTGGACTTTCCATGTGTGATGTGATTACAGAGCAATTTGCTTCTTGACAATCCACCCCCAAAAAAACACGTGTTTTATTAAAACAAAACAAATTACAAGCTCCTGCCCAAAAAAGACAGAACTTAATGGTGTAGAGCCCTGAATAAATCTCATAGATGGATTATTGGGACCACATAAGGGATTCAGGAGGAAATCAGTGCAACTTCAAGTTGAGGATGAATGAACATTTTTATTTGACTCATATTTTGCAGTGAAAAGCAAAAGTGCTTTAAATACTGTGGCTAACTGAATAAAATGACCAGATGTATCATCACTGCATACACTTAGGTCTCCTTTAGATTTTATGTGGTTCTGCTTTTTTGTTGAATAAGCCCTAGCCTCCTCGGTGGCCATGTTTGAATTCCCTTAAATTTGACCTTATTAAGGTATGTTTTTTTGCAGGCTTGAACATCACGGGCTCACAAGCAACAAATTTCCAACAAACTCCTCTGTTATAAAGATGGCCCGGTAAACAATTGTCAATTTATTATTGTTTTGTAATGGAATAGCTTGTGCTGAAGAGAAGTAGTCTGGGGTTGCATTTAAAGATGGTATGTTTTAAGATAAATATTATTTGGAATATCTACATGATTTGCAGTAATTCAAGTGTTGATCTTTAAACAAAATGAACAATAATGTTTCCTGAAGTTGTTTATTGGAGTTTGGAGATAAAATGTGCCTTTATATAATTCTTTGACAGGGAATAAACTGGATACTATCTCAATCTATTCTCCGGTGCAATTTGTTCTCCAGGATTTGAAAAGAATAAGTTGTTATTCCATACCTTAAAACTACATAGCATGTACACAGAAGAAAAGCTAATGGCCAAAAGAGAACCCCCCTGATGTAAGAATCACTCCTTCTGTGCTGGTAGACTACACTCACATCTTGAGAGAAAGAATTAGCACTAAATTTGACTTAAAATATCTAGGAATGTTATATGGCTAAAAGCTGCTTATGCTGACATATCCTATTGTGAGGAACTTGTGGACCTCAGTGTCAGACTGAGAAACTGCAAGCCCGGATTGACTAGGATTTGTCAGAGAAACTACGTATGGTACATCACTTAGCCATTGGAATGACCTCACCCATACAACATTTTCTACTGCTTTTGATGCTGAAAGTATAATAAGGCTGCAAGTATAATAAAGTATAATAAGGCTGCAAGTATAATAAGGTCTTTTTAGTCAGTTGCTGTTTTAGGAAAGCACAGTTGGATTTAGTTACCCCAATTACCCCTTCAGAAAACTATATGCAGTGTCCGTTGTGTCCTTGACAAACACCTCTGTAAGGACTGGTTGCCTTCTGTAGTGCTAAAGAGGGAACCAAGAGAGCCGGTAGTATTATCTACCATGTATATTCACTCTATCTTTATCTCCTGCATGATCTGTAAATGGAAGACATATTGGCGCCTTTCAAAAAGTGTAATTTTCTGCCACGCAGTGTTATAGGTGTCTGTTGTGCAAAAGTAGAAGCAATTTCTTTTTTTTCCTCACTGAACATTTGTTTTCTGTCTGGCTTCTCTCAAAGTCAAAAGTTTCTCCCTTGCTCGCTTTCCCATCCTGAAAGCAGCCATTAGAGTGTAATCAACTCTGGATGTTTCCCCAGCCCACCTGTCCCTGTCTGACTGCTCTCTTTTCTTTTTTTTGTGTGTACAGGGTTGCTCTAAAAGGTACAGGATCATCCACCACACCTGGAATCCCCAACTTTTGTTAGAGGATTGCAAATACATACATATGTATAAATGTATATGTATGTGCGTGTCTGTATATATACACAAATATATATATGTGTATATGTATATAAACGTGTATATATGAGTCTGTGTTTATCTGTATGTATACCTGCGTGTGTGTATATATATACGATTATAATTAATATTATTTAGCAAAGTTAAGCTGCTGGAATAATAGATAGTCATCACCAGACCAGACACGTGATTTGTCAAATACTACTACTACTACTACTACTAATAATAATAATAAGAGTAATAATAATAATAATAATAAGAGGAATGTATACTTTATTAATCCCTTGTCGGGACATTCATTCCCTGCATTTGACCTATCATGGATGAACCATGAGCAGTTGGCATGCAGTCTTCCAGCGCCAGGGGAGCAGTTAGGGGTTCAGTGTCTTGCTCAAAAACACTTTGACACACTGGGAGGAGCAGGGAATCGAACCAGGAAGGTGTGGTTCCAAAGATGATTGCTCTACCACCTTTGCCACGCCACCCCTTGAACGGCAATATCATGACTGACAATAATAACAATGCCTGCAAAGAGAAAAATGAATCACAATTAAAAGGTATTTTCTGCTTCATTTCAGGATAGATGAAACCTTGAAGTACAACAAACAAGCAGCATATGACATTTTTAAACCCCTTTCATCGTAATAAGTAATCAGATTCAGAGAAGTTCAAGAGGAGAACTTCCCTTAAACTGCCTTTACAGTATTTTTGCCAGAGTATCAAATTCTCATCTCTCCGCTTTTAAATTATAGATTCAACCAGATGTAGTTCGCACGTGCCACCAACAATCACATGGTAAAGTCCATTTTGAATGACTTACAAGTAAATGGGCATTTGAGTCAATTTGTTGAACAAATGTAGTTCCTTTGTCTAAGTTAACAGCAGTTTCTGATGATTTGAAAAATTGACTCAGAGCAGAGGAATATTATTTTGAAGCGTGCTTTCAAGAAGTTGATTCCAAATATTTTTATGGCATGCCTTGCTCGAGAATTTATTAGCTCGAGAGTTACAACTCCTGGCCACTGTAAGCCAGGATTTGCCTTTTCAAACGCTGGCCTAGATATGCCAAGAACACAAAAGTCTAAATCTGTTCTTTCAGCACATCTCCATGGGCTTCCCACAGTCACAAACATAAAGACTAGATTCCAGCTCTTTGCCAGCCTCACTAACATGGCCGTTTACACGCTTTATGTGTGTGTGTATGTGTGTGTATGTGTGTCAGTAAGTCCACATTTTTGGCCAAGAGATGGAGGGTGTTAGTGAACTCAGATGAGCTGAGAGTTTAACTGTAAAGAAAGATGAAGCAGATGCTATTTCTCAGTTAGAGCAACATTAACTCCAAGCTGTGCCAAGATGCTGTAGCTGTTGGCATATGACGAACAAGTGTGTGTGAGCATGTGTGTGTGTGTCTGTGTCTGTGTAGTGTGCGAGTACTTGCAAACGGGGAGGGGAGACAAGGGGGAGATGTCTCAGTGCCGCATTAACTGTGCCCTTATAAAGACAGAATCAGGATATACTGTGTTCATACTGAATGCCATACTCAACAAACATCAAGCAGTGGGTGGTGAGACGGTACGTATGTATATGTGAGTGTGGGGGGAGATGGTGTCTTTCTCTGTGTGAGGCCTTTAGGGCTTTAGGAGTTGAAACACCACAATCCTCTTAATGTAAAAATAGACTCCATTGTTTGTATACACTGTGTGTAGCCAGTCAAAAGATCCAGGCCCAGTTATCTATGAAGTGCACTAGTATGAACAGTCTAAAAAAAACTAATGTATGAGAAGAACAGATGAATAAATAATATTCTACTTCAAATGTTGTGATAAATTCAAAATTCATGAAAAGATCCCATCAAGATTGTGCGGTACATATATTGATACTCAAGATTGAATAAAATTTGTGTCAAATGAGCGTTTTCTGAAAAAAACAAGCAAACAAAAATGTATCACCATTACAAATTAAAAATCACAGTAAAATAAAGAAATATGACGTAGACAGGGATGCTATTACTACTTTTGGTGATACAATTACTCTCTTTGGTGCAAGTACCCATTATAGTAGAAGATATGGTTGGGTGGAGGCAGATGATTCATTGTGCCGGCCCCTAAAGGGAAAAGCCGAAAGGAAAGAAGCACAAAAAATTATAATAATAAAAATAATAGAATAATAACAATGATACAAATTTTGATGACAAATAAAAGAGAAGAGAGGATTTATTATTGAATAAATTTATTGATATAAATCAATATATATTGATTTATTGAAATATTATTGATATGAAAAAAGGTTTAAGCTTTACATGCACCATTAGCTTTTTCACAAAATATCTAATAATAGGATGTAAATAAAATAAATATAAATATATTTAGTGGCTACATATGCAAAGTGTAAAAAGTTTGGTTTGAGAAATAAGAATATTAATGTGTCCTTGTGTGCAAAACTGTGTTTTCCTTTTCCCTAACATTAAATGATCATTCATATTTATAGTTGGACTGCAGAGGGCTCATTTCACAGTGATGAAAATGCCCGTTCTCTTTGCTGAGAAGAAAACTGACTTTAAGGGGCAGGCCTGCAAGGTGGACTAGTGATATTGCAAATGTTTTGAAGCCTTTTTCTGCAGCAAGTGTTATGTGAAGACTTAAAAACTTGCAGTCGCAAGAACTCACCATGGTCGATATAATGAGGGGGAAAGACTGTTCTATTTTAAATTTCCCCTCTAACTATACATATAATTTTTTTCTATTAATGTGCCCTGGCTGGCTGAGCTGGACCATACCAAATTGAATCTATGTAATTTTGACAGATATTCACATATATCATAGCTAAACGATTACGGGGTCCACTGGCCAATTGTTTTCTACTAGCAAAGAGCTTAAAGGATACAAAGCCTCCAAAAGGCAAACCTGGGCTTGTTTTAGCATGGAAGCACCATGTTAGCACCATCAGGTTGATGTGTTCAGATCGAGTCTGAACGACGCAGCACTGTCAGGCAGAAACTCCCTGTTGTGTGTTGCTTTTATTCAACTCCATAACCAGGGAAGAGATATCTCTAAACTCCCAGAATTCACTTGCAGCAGCAGTGTCCTGAATATTTAGTCTTTGTTGAGCATTTATCAAAATATGTCTCAAGTGGGCCATAAGTGACGTTGAAGTGGGATACACATACATTAGGTATCTGTGTGATGACATGTTCTTTTTATTACTTTCCGTTCTGTTTCCATGGAACAACAGATGGAAATTAATTACCTAGTTACAGTCTGGTGCAACCATCTTTGCTCTGTTTGAACCTAATGTTTTTGTACAATGTTCCCTAATAAGATAGTACTTTATCGATCCCCATAGGAGAAATTCGTTAATAGAGAATTAGATGAATAAATAAATAAATAAATAATAAATAAAAATGATGTATTTTAATAAGGACTTTTTTCAGTTGGACATATTCAATATTTTAAAAGAAATATCTTTGTCCACAGTCCCCTCCCATTAATTGTATGGAGGAGACTGATAGCTACAAACAGTAGAAATAATACACAAAACGAGTCCAAAAGAGCTTCCATGTAATATTTAATTCATCCACAAACAATTGTGCATACAACTCAGTTTACAATAAAAGATGACAATTCCTGTACTCTAGCTCTGTGTGTCCTCAGTGTTCAGATCCATTGATTCATTATAGCAGAAAAATACAGAACTGACCTTTACTGGAGGACGCAGTTTCTTTTCCTTTTCCGCTTTATTCCTTCCCTCCCTCCCTCCACTCTTCTCTCTCTTAAGGTCACAGTTCATCATGTGTGCAGCTCACTCCATCAGCTCCAGGCAGCTGTCCCAGGATGACCCCTGTGGTATGGTCCGCTCACACCAGCACCACTGCACACACTTGCATGTACATAGGCTCATGTACATTTTCTTCAACGACAATTTTAGATCACACACACACATGCATTCACAGGCACAACACAAACATAGACATAAAAAATCCTGTTATGTCTGTCCAACTGGTATTGTGCAATTCAGGTCTTACTTATGCAAAGTGTCTAATATACTTTGTGTGTGAAGCACCTCGCTTCTTTGTAGACAATTACCGCGTGGAAACTAAATTAATGGGTGGGGTAAAAAATAAAAACTTCTCAAATGAGCGATAGATGTGTGTGAGTGAATTTAAGCAGGAGAGGATTAGAATAGATTCCTCAGTAATTAAGTTCTTTAGGATCTATAACTTGTTCTACTCCACGATTACGGGATTTTCCATCATTATGAGGACTTTTGGCCTCCAAGTTTGGGGGCTTCCTGACCACATAAACAGGATATTGTGAGACTTTGAGAAAATTGCATTAGATGGTGTACAGGATTCCAACAATATATCTTTAAGGGTAGGATGCTTTTAAATAGTCATTTAGTGTAAAGATGTTGCTGCTGTATTCTTTAATTCACATCACACCTTTTTTTGTACAAACAAATGTATGTGATAGGATGGGGCTCAGGATATTTACCACTTCTGGTAAAAAACACGGAATAATCTACCTTTATTGGCTGACAGAATGAAAAATTATCTCCTGTTGCAGCTCAAAAACACATGGAAGTTTTTTTATGACTAATGCCTAATTTCTAAAGTGAAACACATCTATCATTCCATCCAATGTAGATATTAATATAAGTGAATAAGTTCAAATTTCTTACTGGTGTGAGATTTGACACTTGGTTGTCAGTCTGCAAAGCATCCTCACAAATGGAGAAAATTCTGTGTGGCAGTACTAGAGCCTCATCATTCTCAATTGTCTGTCATGTATTTTTCAGACACACTCTGACTCCTATCTCCCTGTGGCTGTTACACAATAACTGTTCATTTATTTTTTGTTGTTGTTTTTAACTGTCAATTAAGTCTTTTTATTTCGAGCGTCTATTCATATTACATTTTAGCTGTTGTCATTTGCCGTTTCAGGAAAAATTTAGACAGGCTGATTTTGAATGCGATGGCATTCCAAATTGGCCCCTTGACTTTTCCACCTGATGTGAATGTCGATACAGGATGAAACGCTAATATGCTAAACCTTGTTATATGATAAAAAAGACCAAAAAAATCATCACCACAAGCATTTTTCCTTTTCTCAATTATTTCAATCTGATGTTACTCTGAGACGTATGGGGCTTGTCTGACGCTTTCCATGTGATATTTGTTTATGCTTGGCTAGTGTGTGTGTGTGCGTGTGTGTGGGTGAGGGGGGGTGAGGCAAAGATCCAGAGAGAGGAACCATTGAAGTTCTCGCCAGTGTTTATGTTTGTGTCTGGGTTTTTTCTCCCTTTTTCCTCATACCCACAACAGTAAGCAGATTCATTTTTTTTACAGTCAATGCTCCAATCTTCATTTTGCCGGGCCTCTGCCTACCTGTTTCCCCGCCACCATCTGAAGTACAATTCATGTTAGTCAACTTCACTTTTCCTCCACCCTGCTGTCTCCTTGCACCTGCCAACCTCTCCTCTCCTGTCTGTGTTTGTGTTCCAGTCTGGCTCTTGGCGTGGTCCGTCTGGACGTTGCGAAGAAGGAAAACACATCAGGTGGAGCACAGTTGGGAGGAGTTGCAAGGCTGGAAAGAAAGAGTGCCTGTGGTATTTTAGGGTTTTCCACGTTGGAACACAGACGTCTATGCAAGTTTTATCAGGAATTAGTTTGTTCTGAACAATACAGAATATTAACTTGCATGTGTGTATGAAAACGTGTTCTCTAACAAAAAATATCTGCATTTGTAATTGTGGAATTTTCAGCAAACAGGTTGACTCACTCTCTTTTTCTCCATTCTATCATTTTTTCACATCTGCCTGCATGACTATTTCATGCGTTTGTGACTAAAGTAAATTAGCAACATGGGTTTTGAAATGTTACTTTGAAGGTCTGTTTTATGTAGGCAAGTTTCACATATGTAGTGTGTTCTGCCGTACCTCTGACTCTCCCTATTAACACACCCTTAAGCCCCCTCAAAAGTTCACCCCCGTACCTTTAAACATCTCACCTCACTGAATAATTTCAGAGGTACTCAGGTCCTAACAAAGAAACACACAACACCTTTAACCATATTCCAGCATAGACAGTCTTTCATGAGAAGATTCCACTTACTGAGTTCTATTCAAGTCTGCAGAGGACCGTTGGAGTTATTTTTAAAGGTAAATACAGACAAAATAAATATTTTGGTCACATTTTTCCTCTTTATGCCGACAAGCTTTGTCACCCTGGTGGAGTGGTTATGCGACTCAGGGCCCCCAGGATGAAATCTGAAATTGGTCAGTGCCCGAATTGATGTCAAGCAAGTACATCAAAGGTCAATGGAATGGACTTTTCTATGATGTCATTTTGTCAATTTTGCGGTTTACACGTACTATTTACTAAAACCAGTTCAAAAGTATCTCTTTGGGAAAGTTGTTTTTCCTTTTTTTCCTGAGTCAATGAGTTAACTCATGAATTTCCTGAGTTAATGTCATATATAGCCTCATATAGCCGTCCTTGAGAGATTTATGGTTATGTTTAGGGGAAATATGTGTAAAAACATATCTAAGCATACTCTGACCACCAGGTTAATGGAACGACTCTCTTCACATCCTGCCTGTAGTAAAAACTCAAACAAGTAGCATTATTATTCAGACTGTATAACAGCAGTCTGGACGGGACACAGCCCTGACTGCCTGGGGGTATCTGTGCGACCACCACCCCACCACTCCGTCACCCACTCACACGTGTGGTGCCCATAACTACTACGGGTCACTTTGGTTCACTTACTCTATATATTCTTGCTTGTGTTTGCTATCTATGTCTGTATGTGTATGTATATATGTATATGTGTATATTGTCTATGTTGTGTATATTGTGTATATATGTGTGTATATATTATATGTAGGCATCGGTCTGTGTATGTATATACAGTATGTATGTATATGTGTGTGGGCATGTATGCATTTATATATGTGTGTATATGTCTTTTATAACTGTTTTTTTTTTTTTTTTCTTTTCTATTGTTGCTGTTGCAACACCCGAATTTTCCCTATGGGGATCAATAAAGTATTATCTTATCTTATCTTATCTTATCTTATCTTATCTTATCTTATCTTATCTTATCTTATCTTATCTTATCTTATCTTATCTTATCTTATCTTATCTTATTATCAGAAATTAGTTTTACCATCCAGATGCCTGCAAAGATGTCTGACCTAAATTGAAAATTTTAACTAAAAATAAAAATTGTAAAATTTTGGAAAGTATTTAAGATTCATATTTTCAAGATTCTCTTCTAATTTGAGACAAGGAGAGCGGGGACGCCACGGATGCGAGATCGAAATGATTAAGCCCAGGAGTTCTCTTTCCAGTGTGGCCAAGTCCAGAATAAAATTGATGATTCACCCTGAAAACAAAAATTCAATTGGTTACATTACTCATTGCGCCACCTGTAGGCAACAGGAAATTGCATGTTTTATACTTCCTGACACCCAGGGGGTAGACCAGATTCAAAGAAAAGATGGTCGGTTTCATCAAAGTCTTGCTCCGCCCTTTCAATATGACCACCATCGAAAACTGTGGGATACATGCATGCTTACTGGTGCTCGCAGCTTTCACTATACATCAGAGGTCAGGACCATTTCAGGACCTTGCAACACCCTGTTTTTCCTGCCTGGTTGACACATAAGGTAAAGATGTTGTACATACAACAGTGATTCAAATAATTTTGAGTTATAAATCCAAGAGTTTTAATTTCTATTTATTTTCTATGGGTCAGAGAAGAGTATCCCTGTTCGTCTCCTCCTCCTCCTCCTCTTGATAACTACTATTGAGTCTCATAAGAGAAAAAAAAAATCATAATATTGGAATTCTTCTATGAAATAAAATTGAGATGGCCCAATAAAAAACCTCAGCTGTCAATCCTAAAATCAGGTTTTATCTCACCACTGTCAGCTAACATTGTCAGTGGTGCTCATCATCTCCCGTCAAACTAAATACCTCTTTTTGTAGACATCTCCTGTTTGCATCATCCAGCATATCTTCATCGACATTCATTTATTATTTCACCACACTATCTAATCAAAAGAGTCATTTGCACATTTAACTTATACTGTGTGAATAAACATTCTTTGTTAATTAAATTAGTCTCTCCTGACTATAAATACACTATTCTCCTCACTTATCTTAATCAGGGTTCACTGAACCACCTTAAAGTGCCCTGAAATGCAGCATTCAAGCTTCTGGCCAGGATATCCACAAAGGGCTCAACAAGCTGTCATTCTTATTTATTGCTGATTTTCCATTAAATACTTTGAAAATATGTTGTTCTCAATATGTAGTTAAAAACGTTGCCATTTAAAGCTCCTGACAATATGGAGTATTTTTTGACACCATATATCACAAGTATACATTTGAGGCTCACTGATCAGAGTTTATAAATCGTTGCTCATTTTAGGCTCAAGATAAAAATGACAGTTTGAAACTGCTAACCTTAAGAAGCTGCTCAGAACCTACATGACCCATTTGGTATAACTGTTGTGTCTTGTAATAATAGGAATTTGTGACTGCACATAAAAGTTGTTAACGTAAGTAAAAATTACTCACACAATATTTTCAAGTTGGGTATTAGGAGCATAATTTAAATTATAGCATGTGGATAGCTGAATATTTGCAAAGTTTTAAAACTTCGAAGCTCAAATATAGCCATGGTATAGCATGGTATAGCCTTTCCTGGAACCAAAACAAACAATCGAAACGCCTGATGATAAGCCCGAGTCTGAGAAACAGAGCTCAGTAGTTCAGTTTTACTGGAAGATAGAGGGGAAGATTTTCTAATCACGTTATGACTCGACCTACTGAGACAGTCACTGTGCCCCCCATGGATTCCTAATTCAATATAATGTCCAACAAGTATATTCATACAGTCAGTGGTTAGCTTGTCAAAGTCTTGCCCTGATTGATCAAGGTTTCCGCTGTTTTACTTGAAGTTACAGTAACTTTTGTTTACGATAATCTATTTGAGATCTTTCTGAAAACTTCTCAAGCTGTTTTTGTACCTTGGAATTTTTGCTGTAGTCTACTATTAAGAAACTGTCAATCTGGAGGGACCTTTAACCTTTGGGTTTCTACCCACCTCTGCATCTGCTGCCGCACCTCTTTGCTGCGGCTTCATTTGCTGATGCTCAACTTACTCATTCATCTGCATCTTCTCAACCTCACCACACCTCTTTTGATCAGCTATAGAGGGATTCCCAGCTAGACCCCCACAGCTTGTATCGTTAACACCTCCCAGCTTGTATGCGGTTTGTCCTCAGCATTGTGGTTGTCACTGCTATCATGTCAGTTAAGGGCAATGGAAGAGACACGCTGTCGCAAGGGTGGACTGATATTTACAGAAAGTCAAATGGGTATCTGCAAGAAGGAAACAGAAATTAAGCCTCTCCTGTGGCCACTAATCAAGAGGCTATTGAAAAACACGTGGGACATTGTGCTGAAATGACACACCAGAGCACTGTTTTTGCAGGTTTTAAGACATTCAGTACTGTTATATTCAGACACTATGATTCCTTGTTGGCTGCTTGGCATTGATCATTGTATAGACAAATAGATTGTTCATTTAATAGAAAACAAAATCTTAAAATTAGAAATACAACAACAGGCCTGCTAAGTTAATTTGACAGATGCGAGAAAATGGGGAACGGGATGAAAAACAAGACAATATTATCAAAACATTGAATTTAAAACGTTTCTTGAAACATCAATGATAATCCCTTATAACAGTGGAGATCTTTATAATTGCTTTATTTTCTTGTACTTTTCATTTAAAGTTTGTGATACAGGTTAATGACACTTTTCTTTCAAATTGGTTTACCTTTTTACACGTTTGAGCATTTCGTGGTTGTTTATAACTACATACAAAAAGAAGACACTGAACTGGTGTACTTTTATCACTTAGGGCTCAATTACAATCCTGGCAAGGTTACTGCAAGTACTGCATGAGCCAGATGCAGCTAAACTATAATGAGATGATCCTCACTTGGGCGTCAGTTGAGCTTAATACGGTGAATCTCTGGCAAGGTTTACAGATTCACACCAATCTTTGGTCAGTGTTGTCTTTCAAGGCAAAAAAAAAACCTTCAAAACAAAACATAAACTGTTCTGTTTGTGCATGTTGTGTCAAACTTTTGAAAGCATTCACCCCTTCCTTGGAATGTGGGGGGTTGAATTCACTAGTGCATTGTTTTGGAAGTTTGATCCTTTTTCCAATATTCTGTCCTGAGAAAGAGTAAATCCAGAAGGTTATGTTAATTTCCCCACCAAAGTCATATTTGATCCAGCACAAAATAAAGAAAAAGAAGTTGATCTCAGCCTGTATTTGAAATAATTATTATTTGGTTGTAATATTTCTCTTTAGGCAGAAAGCAAAAGCATTTTATTTCCATTTGCTCTATTTTGTTTTTTTCCATGCTCAATCACTCACAGACAGAGATAGTTACAGAAAAAAAGCCTTTTATTACATCTGTGGTTTGATTTGAATGTCACTACACAGAGCGTGACGTTCTATCTCATATGTGTGAGCAGTGTGGGAGTGGGGATCCCTTCTGAGAGACATGGCGCAGCTGAGCGTCACAGATGCACAGCAGAGCGTTTCCACAGACCCCAGAATGTGGGTGGTATGCTGCTTACCCTCTCAGGAGGTGGGGAAACTAAAACTTCAGGGGAAAGGAAAACCCTCAGTTCAAAGTGTTTGTGAGTGAGCAACAGCCAATGTCAACCCATTTGAGCTACATGGTTGGTGCACAAAAAATGATGGTGGTCTCTGTCCGCCCACACATCTTTGTTTTTTCATGTCCTCGAGCTGCTTCAATTCATTTTGCTGATGCTAAAATACTCAACTGCCCCGCAATGCTTCACATACATTCTGCTTTAACAGCAAGAAAGATAAAAAGCATTCTTTTAGATGTGAATTGTATATTATGTGTATTAGCTAATCATTTTTTAGGTAATAGCCACTTATTTCTATGTGTGAGCTGATATAAATACAGAATTCAGGGTCAATTTCCCCTGATTGCCAACCAATATGCACAAAGATAGGAAAGTGATCCATCACAGTCTTCCACTATCATACAGGGAAAAGTGCACTGCCGAACCCTGTCTGTTGGGGAGGTGGGCAATATGTTCCTCTTTAGCTAAAAGTCGAAGCTTCCTGTGAAAGTCCACAAGCTCGGTCAGATACTGAAGCTTGCACACGATGATGCTTCATAAAGCATGGCCACAGTGACACACTGTGCTTTGGCCTTGGCTTGAAGCTGTAAAGGTGTTGTTGTTCTCTGCAAGCAGGTGTCCTGGCTGTTAATTAGGTCTGCATAGCCCTCCTGGGAGGAAAGGGCAGAGGGGACACTGTAGAACCCCCTCAACCCCATCACTGCTGGATGAAAAGAAAACACCCCAGTACAAGTTCCATATGCAAGGGCAAAGGGTGAAAATGTGTTTTAGATTTACTGCTTTCCCTTTTCTCTCTGGTCTTGTTTGAGTCTGAGCTGGAAGGGAATAACCTCTTCAGAACTCCTATAACACCTCCATCCCAGGTTAGTTTTTATGCAAGTGTGTGCGGGTATTATGATATAGTCGAACATATCTTTTTCTTCCTTCCTTTGGGTTTTAGCTAATCCACTTCTCCAGGCTTCCTTCCCAGAAAAGCGAGACCATTCTAAAGAAAATAAGGGAGAGCAGCACCTTCAAAATCCCTCCACCTCTCTCATTAAAGATGAGGATGAAGATGGAGTTGATTTTACTGATTCAATTTAAACCCCTGAAACTGGACCTTGACCGCAGCACTCTGAGAGCGAGATGAAAGACAGACAGTTGAGGAGAGAGGGCAGCAGCCATGGATTTGATTAAAGCCTTTCGGAAATATTGCTCATTTTGTAGTCCCACAGCAAATGTGAAAGTCGAACAGACACTATAATGCTAAGAAATAAACATGTCGATGTCTCTCTGTTTTGACATTCTATCAAAATGGATTTCAGACAAAAATATTAACATTTTATATCAACATCAATACAGTATTACAGTTTTCACAGTATTGTGGATTTGGAGAAAGCATTCAACCACGTCCTGCGGGCAAGCCTGTGGGAGGTGCTCCCGGAATATGGGGTACCTCCAACCGTTGTATGGGCCGTTCGGTCCCTGTATGACCGGTGTCGGAGCTTGGTCCGCATTGCCGGATATAAGTCAGACCCGTCAGGGCGTCGAGGGGATCTGGGTTGGTGGCCACAGGATCAAGACTCTGCTTTTTGCAGATGATGAGGTCCTGTTGGCTTCGTCAAGCCATGATCTCCAGCTCTCACTGGAGCGGTTCACGCTGAGTGTGAAGTGGCTGGGATGAGGATCAGCACCTCCAAATCCAAGACCATGGTGCTCAACCAGAAACATTGGGACTCTCGCTTAGAGGTAAGGTGAGAGGTTCGGCAATCCGTGAGGAACTCGGAGTAGAGTGTCTGCTCCTCTGCATAGAGAGGAGCCAGAGGAGGTGGCTCGGGCATCTGGTCAGGATACCTCCTGGACGCCTCCCTGGGGAGGTAGTCCGGGCATGTCCATCTGGGTGTAAGCCAGAAGACCCAGGACACACTGGAGAGACTATGTCTCTAGGCTGGCCTGAGAGCGCCTTCGGGTCCCCCCGGAAGAGCTGGACCATGTTTTGCACGGGAGAGGGAAGTTTGGGCCTACCTGCTCCAGCTGCTGCCCCTGCGACCCGATTACGGATAAGCGGCGGAAGATGGATGTATGGATGGACAGTATTACATTGATATTTCTCAGGAATCAAAACCTTTAATAAAGAACAGTCTTCTTCTTTTCCTTTCGGCTTTTCCCTTCAGGGTCGACACAGCGAATCAAACTTTTCCATCTAACCCTATTCTATGTATCCTCTTCTGTCACACCAACTACCTTCATATCCTCGCTCACTATGTCCATAAATCATCTCTTCGGTCTTCCTCTAGACCTCCTGCCTGGCAGCTCCAATTACAGCATCCATCTACCAATATATTCACTATCCCTCCTCTGTGCATGACCAAATCATCTCAGTCTGGCTTCTCTGACCTTCACTCCAAAACATCTAACATGTGCTGTCCCTCTGATGGACTCATTCCTGATCCTATCTTTTCTTGTCACTCCCAAAGAGAACCTCAATAGCTTCATCTCCACGACCTTCAGCTTTCTCTCCTGTCTTTTCTTCATTGTCACTGTCTCCAAACTATACAGCATCGCTGATCTCACCACTGTCTTGAACACGTTTCCTTTCATTCTGGCTGATAGTCTTCTATTACATAGTACCCCTGACACTTTTCTCCACCCATTTCAACCTGCTTGAACCCGTTTCTTTACCTCTCCTCCACACTCCCCATTGCTCTGGACTTTTGACCCTAAGTACTTGAAATCCTCCAACTTCTTGATCTCCATTCCCTGTAGCCTCACCGTTCCACCCAGGCTCCTCTCATTCACAAACAAATATCCTGTCTTGCTGCAGCTAACCTTCATTCCTCTCCCTTCCAGAGCAAACCTCCACCTCCCAAGATTTTCCTCAACCTGTTCCCTGCTCTCACTACAGATCACATTGTCATCTGCAAACATCGTGGTCCATGGAGATTCCTGTCTAACCTCATCTGTCAGCCTGTCCATCACCACTGCAAACAAGAAGGTGCTCAGAGCTGATCCCTGATTAAGTCCCACCTCCACCTTGAAATCTCTGTTACACCTCACCACTGTCTCCCAGCCAGCTTTCTTATCCTCCACCATTCTAACATACTTTTCTGCCACTCCAGACTTCCTCATACAACACCAGAGTTCCTCTCTTGACACCCTGTCGTATGCTTTTTCTAGGTCTACAATAGCACAATGCAGCTCCCTCTGACCTTCTCTGTACTTCTCTATTCGCATTCTCAAAGTAAATACTGCATCTGTAGTACTCTTTTGAGGCATGAAGCCATCCTCTTCAATGCCTTCCTCACTTCACTTTTACTTATCTCTGATACTTCGTGGTCTACAATAGTAACCTCTTCTACTCTGCCCTGTCCTTCACATTCCTCATTCATTAGCTTTTCAAAGTACTCGTTCCATCTCCATCACTCTTCTGGCATCTGTCAATGTATTTTCCTCTCTATCCTTAATCACCTGGACCTGCTGTACATCCTTTCCATCTCCATCTCTTTGTTTTGCCAACTTGTAGAAATCATTCTCCTCCTCCTTACCGCCCAACCAAGCATACAAGTCATTTTACGCGCTTTGTTTTGCCTTTGCTACCACTATCTTTACCTTACACTGCATCCCCCTGTACTCTTCTCTGTTCTTTTCAGTCCCCTCACTGTCCCACTTCTTCTTTGCTAACCACTTTTTCTGTATATACTCCTGCACTACCTCATTCCCCCACCAAGTCTCCTTATCTACCTTATCTACCTGTAGTTTTCCAGTCATCTAGAAGCTCTCCCTGACACCCAGAGCCTTTCTCAACTCCTCCCTTTTCAGCTTCCACCACTTTGTCTTCTGCTCTGCCTTCATCCTCTTGATCTTCCTTGTCACCAGAGTGATCCTACAGAACTCCATCCTATGCTGTCTGGCAACACTCTCACCTATCATTACTTTACAGCCCCTCATCTCTTTCAGATTACCTTGTTTATACAAGATATAGTCTACCTGCGTGCTCCTACCTCCGCTCTTATAAGTTACCCTATGTTTATGTCTTTTCTGGAAAAAAGTATTCACTACAGCCACTTCCATTCTTTTTGCAAAGTCAACCACTGTTCCTCTGTGTTTCTATCCTGGATACAAAACCAGCCTATCACTTATTCATCACCTCTATTGCCTGCACCAACATGTCCATTGAAGTCTGCACCAATTACCACTCTCTCATTTCTGGGGATATTCCGCATCACTTCATCTAACTCATTCCAAAACCTCTCCTTCTCCTCTAACTCACATCCCACCTGTGGGGCAAAGCCACTAACAACATTGAGCACCACACCTTATATTTCAGACTCATCAGTCTATCTGACATTCTTTTCACCTCCAGAACATTCCTTATAAACTCCTCTCTCAAGATAACTCCTACTCCATTTCTCTTCCTGTCAGTACCATAATAGTACAACTTAAAACCTGCTACCAATCTTCTAGCCTTACTACCTTTCCACTTAGTCTTCTGGACACACAGCATATACACCTTCCTTCTCTGCATCATGTCAACCAACTCTACCTTTTCCTCTCACCGTCCCAATATTCAAAGTCCCTACCCTCAGTCCCAGACTCTTTCTTCTTCTCTCTCTGCTTCCGAACACGCCTTCGGCCTCTCCTTCTTCGGCCCACAGTAGCCAAGTTTCCACTGGTACCCTGTATGTTATTGGCACCAATGGGGGTCGTTGTTAACCCGGGCCTCAACTGATCCAGCATGAAATTCTTTGGTTGGATTTGCATATTTGGTTTTGGCGAAAGTTTTACAATGGAAATTATACATCATATTTCATGTATATCAAACAATCTCGCACACATATCTTGATGTATTTGATGGATTCTCACCTCGGATTCAATGATGCAGGGCATAATGTAATATTTATTTATTTTTGTGTATTTGGATAAAATTGTGGAATAGGCTGATGGCTTTTACAAATATCCATTGTAGTAATTCATATTTTTCTTTCAAAAATCAAGCATAAAACCATCTTCAGATTAATTTTGTGACAGGAAAATAAGAAATGCAGTGACACTAATTTTGAAGTTGATAGAGAGACATGAACTTTTCTGTCTGTTACTCAATGGAAGTGCAGGTATATGAAATTTAGACTCTGTTGCCAACCTTGAGTAAAAGTAACAGCATGAATGTGCTTTGCAGAAAAAAAGGAAAGAAACAAAAAGGTCTGATACAGTTGAATGGTTTATGTGTCTATATGTGGCCCTGTGACAGGCAGCCATTTCAGGTTAAACCCTGCCTCTCATGCAATGTCAGTTAAAAAAAAATGTAACTCAAAAAGTATTGATCTTAAATGGTCATGATCGACAAATTGTGCTGATTTGAAAACAGCAAAAAGGAATCTTCCTCTTTTTAATCTAAATCAACACATAAAAACAATACTGGATCAGCTGCCAAATATACTGTATGTCATCAAATCTGAAAAACAGCTATTTTCAAAAGATACATTTTGGTCACGGAAAAAATGTTAATAATTATGTAGGTAAAATAACTCAACTTTATTTTCACCAGTAATATTAAACAAAGAGGCGGCAATATATTTAATATCATACACAAAAAACAACTTTATATCCATCAATCCATCCATCTTCTGCAGCTTATGCGAAGTTGGGTTACGAGAGCAGCAGGCGGAGCAGGGAGTTTCAGACTTCCCTCTCCCCAGCAACATGGTCCAGCTCTTCTGGGGGGACCCCAAGGCTTTCCCAGGCCAGCCTGGAAACAGTCTCTCCAGCGTGTCCTGGATCTTCCCCGTGGCTTACTCCCAGATGAACATGCCAGGAATAACTCCCCCGGGAGGCATCCAGGAGGCAACCTAATCGGATGCCCAAGCCACCTCATCTTACTCCTCTCTATGCGGAGGAGCAGCCACTCTACTCCTTGCTCCTCCCAGATTGCCAAACCTCTTACCTTATCTCTAAGGGGGAGTCCGGCCACCATACGGAGAAAACTCATTTTGGCCGCTCGTATCCGCAATCTCGTTCTTTCTGTCACTACCCACAGCTCGTGACCATAGGCGAGGGTAGGAATGTAGTTGGACTGGTAAATTGAGAGCCTTACCTCTGGCTCAGCTCCCTCTTCACCATGACAGACCGGTACAGAGTCTGCATCACCGCAGCCGCTGCACCGAACCGCCTGTCGATCTCCCGCTCCATCCTTCCCTCAGTCGTGAAGAAGACCCCGATAAACCTAAACTCCTCCACTTGGGGCAGGCCCTTTTCCCCAAACCCGGAGTGGGCACTCCACCCATTTCTGGTCGAGCACCATGGTCTTGGATTTGGAGGTGATGATCCTCGTCCCGGCCACTTCACACTCGGCAGCGAACCTCTCCAGTGAGCGCTGGAAATCAGGCCTGATGAAGCCAGCAGAACCACATCATCTGCAAAAAGCAGAGAATGGATCCTGTGGCCACCAAGCCAGATCCCCCTCGACACCCTTGCTGCGCCTAGAAATTCTCTCCATAAAAGTTATGAACAGAATCAGTGACAAAGGGCAGCCCTCGCAGAGTCCAACTCTCACCGGAAACGGGTCCGACCTACAACCAGCAATAGGACCACACACCGACACTGGTCATACAGAGACCAAACAGCCCATACAAAGGGGTTCCGGTACCCCATATTCCCGGAGCACCCCCCACAGGATTTCCTGTGAGAAACGGTCGAATGCTTTTTTCCAGATCCAAAATTCACATGTAGACTGGTTGGGTAAACTCCCATGCCCCCTTGAGAACCCTGCTGATGGTATAGAGCTGGTCCAATATTTCACGAACAGGAAAAAAAATAAATAAATAAATCACACTGCTCCTCCTGAATCCAAGGTTCAACAACCCAGAGGGCCCTCATCTCCACCAATGCTGAATAGAACTTACCAGGGAGGCTGAGGAGTATGATCCCCCTATAGTTGGAGCACAACTTCCAATCCCCCTTTATTAAAAGGCTTTTTAAAAAGGGGGATCACACCCCAGTCTGCCAGTCCAGTGGCACTGTCCCCAACGTCCACACAATGCTGCAGAGGCGTGTCAGCTAGGACAGCTCCACAGTATTCAGAGCCCTGAGGAACCCAGGGCGGACCTCATCCACCACAGGGGCCAAGCTTTGTGAGATCAGCAGCTCCCCGCTCCCACTGGACACAGTGTTGATGGAGCACTGCTTTCCCCTCCTGAGCCACCGGATGGTGGACAAGAATGTACCATAAGCCCTCCGAAAGTCGTTCGCCATGGTCTACCTGAACTCCTCCCATGCCCGGGTTTTTGCCTCGGCGACCACCAAAGCTGTATGCCGCTTGGCCTGCCGGTACCTGTCAGCTGCCTCTGAAGCCCCATAGGCCAGAAAGGCCCAATAGGACTCCTTCTTCAGTTTAACATCATCCCTAACTGCTGGGGTCCACCAGGGGTTTCGAGGGTTGCCACCCCGACAGGCGCTGACCGCCATATGGCCGCAGTTTCAGTCTGTGGCCTCAACAATGGAAGCATGGAACATGGCCCATTTGGACTCAATGTCCCCCGCCTCCCTTGGGACGTGGTTGTAGCTCTGTCGGAGGTGGGAGTTGAAGCTCCTTCTGACAGGGGACTATGCCTGATGTTCCCCGCAGACTCTCATGTTACGTTTGGGTCTGCCAGGTCTGACCGGCATCCTCCACCACCACCAGAGCCAGCTCAGCACATGGTGATCAGTTGATAGCTCCGCCCCTCTCTTCACCTGAGTGTCCAAGACGAGCGGCTGCAAGTCCGACGACATGGCCAAAAGGTCAATCAAAGAACTCTGGCCTAAGGTGCGTTGGTGCCAAGTGCACATATGGCCACCTTTATGCCTGAACATGGAGTTTGTTATGGACAATCCGTAACGAGCACAGAAGTTTAATAACAAAACACCACTTGGGCTGAGATCGGGGGGGCCATTCCTCCCAATAACGCCCTTCCAAGTCGCACTGTCGTTGCCCACGTGAGTGCTGAAGTCTCCCGGTAGAACGAGGGAGTCCCCTGGAAGGAGCGCTCTCCAGCAGCCCCGTTCCGGCCATCGGTCGGCACATACTGCACCCGACCCCCTTGGCCCTTCCAGGTGTTGGTGAGCCCATGGGAAGAGGGACCCATGCCGCCCCTTCGAGCTATGCCTGACCAAGCCCTTTGGGTGCAGGCCTGCCAACCAGGCACTCGCCATCGAACCTGGCCCCTGGGCCTGGCTCCAGGGGGGGCCTGGCTCCAGGGGGGGCCCCGGTGACCAACGTCCGGACAGTTGTTCCTCACAGAGGGTCTCCTGAGCGGCACTTTGTCTGGTCCCTCACCTGGGATGCGTTTACCTTGGGTGACCCTTCCAGGGGAATAAAGCCCCCAACAACGTAGCTCCCAGGATCAAACAAGAAGCAAACAAGCAAACCCCTCCACCAAGGTAAGGTGGCAGCTCAAGGAGGGCCCAACATTATATCGAGAACCATTACATTTAACTTGGATATTATGAATCTTACTACTCTTCTAAAGTTTATTTTACAGACAGGCAAAAAGTAAAGTTTGGCATTGCATTTGTGTCGAAGTAAGCAATCTGAGTATTTTCTTCACTAATGCATGTGTGTGTCTGAATGTCACATGCATATACATGTGCAAACCTGCATGCACGTGATTGTGCACAACATAATGACCTACTAGCAAAACTGCACGTCACGCAAATGACAGACCTGCTGAGATAAAGACTGTTCTTATGTTCATGTAATTTAAACAATAATCTGCTGAGGACTTGCTTATCCTGCCAAGCTGAGCATGTTCTCTGTAATCACCTTCTTCACTTGTGGCCAGAGAGAAAGAGCCAACTTGTGTCCTCAACCAGTCAATTTTTTAGAATCTCTATTAATACAAAAAAAACAAGTGGATGTTTTTTTTTTCAAAAGCCGAAATCCCTCATTCAAAAGGTGAATAGATAACTGCCGAAGTGAATTTTTCAGTTTCACTCACTTTTTAAACAATGAAGTCCCAAATGGTCACTGGCCAGTGTTGTCCTTGAGCCGATCCGAAGTCCAGATAAATGCAAAGGGTTGTTTCGGGAAGTGTATCTGATGTAAAAGATACACCAAACTAAATACTCAAGTGAAATCTATGACTGTCATACCGAGGCCCAGATTAACAACAATCATGAACGGGGCTGAATCTGGGCTACTGTGGGGTGAAGAAATGGGCATTTGTGAACAGCAGGTGTATGGTTTCATGACAAGAAAGAGTACTATGGATGTAGTATTTGCTTTGAGAAAGTTGATTGAGAAGTACAGCGTCGGAGCATATGATGATCATAATTCAAAGTCATATATATCAGCAGAAATGCTTTTTCATTTTCAGAATATGGCTGCATATTTTGACTCATAAATAAATTGAATAACAGTCTTCTTCCAGACAGCTCATTCTGTAACTTAATCCAAATGAAAAAGTAAAGTTCAGATTTAATTTTCAAGACATACCCCAGCAAATTGTTGACAAATTTCATTCAGAAATGTCAAATTTGAAAATTTAAATGCATTAGCAGCAATATCTTTTTCATTTTCAGAATATGGCTGCATACTTTAACTTACAAATAAAATTAATAGTTAAATTAATATAATCCAACCGGCATTGTTATTTTCTTCTTTATGTGGGACATCTTAAGACAATTAAAAAGAAAACAAAGATAACACTGCTTTCTCACTTTCATGTATTACCCTGCAAAAAAGTGACCAAAAATCAAAATGAATTAGCAATTCCAAGCAGTAGAGGAGAGTACGGGTTAATTGGGCACTATAAAATGGCACAAACTCAGCTGTTAACCCGGTGGCTGATAGCTGATATTTATCAGTGTGGCACTCACTAAATTTCAGAAAAGGAAAATACAGTTTGGGTTTCTTATTATCCATCTTATCTATTAGTCAAAATATGTAGCCACATCCTGAAAATGAAAACACATAACTGCTAATGCATTTGGCTGTGAATTATGATCATTATATGCTTCCATAGTAGGAGGGAGGTTGTCAGACATGACTATATTTCCGTTTGTGGTAGAGTAGTAGGTTAGAGTGGTGCAGGACATGTATGAGAGCTGTGAGACAGTAGTGAGGTGTGCTGTAGGTGTAACAGAGGATTTCAAGGAAGGGGGGAGTGCATCAGGGGTCAGCTCTGAGTCCCTTCTTGTTTTCAGAGATGATGGAAAGGCTGATGTGGTTAGACAGTAAAGTCCATGGACCATGATGTTTTTCAGATGACACTGTGATTTCCAATGAGAGCAGAGAGCAGGTGGAGGAAAATTTAGAGAGGTGCAGGTATGCCATGGAAAGGACAATGAAGGTTTACCGCAGCAAGACAGAATACACATGTGCGAATGACAGCGACCCAGGAGTGGTGATACAGAAGGTGGTGTCAGGGGTGATACGTGATAAAAGATTATCAGCCAAAATGAAAGGTAAGGTATATAAGACAGTGGTGAGGCCATCCATGGTGTCTTGTTTAGAGACAGTGGTTTGAGGAAAAGACAGAAATCAAAGCTGGAGGTAGCAGGGCTGAAGATGTTGATGAAAAGGATATCTTTTGGAGTGGCTTGGATGATAGGATCAAGAATGGGTCCATCAGAGGGACAGCACATGGGAGATATTTTGGAGTTAAAGTCAGAGGGGCCAGACTGAGATGGTTTGGACATGTGGAGAAGAGGGATTGTGAATATATTGGCAGAAGGATGCTGAAGATGGACCTGTCAGACAGGAGGAAGGGGAGATTTATGGATGGAGTGACAGAGGACATGAAGTTAGTTGGCATAAGAAAAGAAGATGCAGAGAATAGGGCTGGATGGAGGACGCTGATAATTCACTTTGACGACCCCTGAAGGGAGCAGCTGAATCGAAAAGAAGAAGACGAAGACTCCATCTGTCAAAAAACATAATTGCCTCAAAAACCAGCTGTCTTTCGCTGATATACAGCTGTGTGTCAGTCACTTCTGTAGACAGCAGAAATGTTTGCTCCTGTCAGCACCCTCTGTCACCTGCAAGAATCAGAACTGTGAAATGAAAGACCAGGAGCAACACTGTTAATTAAACTACACAATTTCAACTCAGATAGTTATAACAAAGTCAACAATAATGTCATTATAAAGAAAGAAAGCTGCAGAACTTAAAGAAAGATAGATTTAGAACTTCAAGGGGGTGGGTCATCGAGTATATGGGAACACAATCACCATCGTTATTTGTAAGATGAAGGCGATCAGTGAAAGGATTATGAAACTATGATATAAAAAACTAAATGTTCAAGGCTCTTGCTGCTTGCAGTTCCAGGCTGGGGAGTTGACCCACCAGTGTATGAGCGCTTGAGGAAAAGTGGGCTCTGGTTCCCCTCATTAGTGAGAACAGGCTTATTCAGAGTAGAACGAGGGTGTGTTTTCGCAATGCCAACCTGCGACTTTGCTCTCTCATCTCACACTACCAGCTGTGTTTTTGTTTTCTTTTCCCTCCTTTTCTCCTCCTTTTCATGTCAAAGGATGTGCTGTCAGTCTTTCAAATGTTTTTCCCCCTCAGACACTGACTATTGTTCCCTGTTTGTTCAATTAAATGTCAGAGCTTTTATGTCCAAACAATACATACTCTATTATAGTACTTACATGCTGCTAAGATTCCATTCTTTGCAATAAGTTAAAATGGTGGCTACCATTGTGTGCATGCAAAATAAAATCCTCTCTCCATCACATAAAATAAGCAATGTGTGACTAAGTGTGTGAAGAGAATTGTGCAGATGTGTCCTTTATGGATCAAAAGCTGCAGTGGACTCTTGCATATCTTGAAACATCGTAACCCCCCCCCCCCAACCTAACACCCCTTAAACTCTAGACCTCCCTATTCACCCACCGACTGCCTCCCCAGAGTCTCAGGGGAGTCACTACAGGCCATCTGGCCACAGTGTTCATCACTCACAGCCACAGGCCATCCAGGAAAGACCTGTGATTCTCAGCATGTGGCACAGGTAGACTCGTCCCCCTGGAATCGTGGAAGAGGAGGAGAAAAAGGAAGGTGTCTTGTGGTCATGGATGAATCAAATCAACTGTTCTGGGATGATGATCTTTTGTTTGGGTGGAAACATCTTTTTATTGGGGAGTAAAGGGAGACATCACTGTCTTTCCCAATAGCTATATACATTATGTGCTGAATTCTACAACTGAATAATTTCAACATTGGACTTTCAGTGGCAGCCAGATTCCATGAGCTGATTAGAAAAACCACAGCAACCTGCTGAATAATGAAAAAAATTCTAACAACTTAAGTTATTTCTTTTATCTCATTTTAAAAAATACAAATGCACGATGCTAAATCTTCACTATTTCTGTCAAATTGCTCTTAAAACACACATTTTCTGTGAATAAAACTAACTGATAGCATAAAATATATGCTTAAAAAAACAAATGATCACTTCTATTGTGTCATGTTCCTCTTTTCATTGAATTGGGATAGTTGAGCAAAATGTTATATTGCTTGGACAACAAAATGATTGGATGGCAACATCTTTCAGGGATAAGTAAGAACAATATTGTAGGATTGATTATATTTTAAGGTGTTTTTTTAAGTTGGTTTGTCCAACAACATTTTTACCATTACATTTAACACTTTTTAGTATGAGCAGACGCTGACAGATTAATGTTCAATCAATCCAGGCGGGTGTATTCGTTTGATTTGAATGAGAATTTAATGGCTTTACAAATCTAACATAACTAGTAATCTATATGATGTTTGGTTTATTAGAAAAAAATGATAAAAGGTGGAATTTAAATGTTCTGAAACTAAGTATATAAATGAGAAAAGTGAATCAAATTAGGGTAAAGCAGTTTTTTCACACGGATGCATTTGAGATTGGCCCTGTTAGAGACCCACAGGCCACTTAGAGCTTGTTGCCCTCTGAACTGAATGAGTGGGTCACATGGAGGCTAAGGGTTAATTGTAGCCTCTCTTAGAAGTAATTGCCAAAATCACCCACGCCTACCACCTTCCATGCCTCCCCGCATACACACACACACACACACGCGCACACACATGCACGCACGCACACGCGCGCACACACGCACACACACATGCACACACGCACACACGCACACATACATACTTTTTGGCAACATCCACGCTGTCCTCTCACATCCTGGCCTGGAGGCAAACAGTCCCTCTTTCTATGTCGACAGATAGATGTTCAGCTTGTTTCCTGCAACATATCTGGCATTCCATAGAGCGCTGGAAGGTCAGATCTTGACCAAGCCTCTCCCATCACAACTTGATGTGGCTGTACCCCCCGGTCACCAAAATGCACAAGCAAACCATAGTCTCAGACACTCTGGCATCGTCAAAGGACAGAGTGCTGCAGGAACCAAGCACGAGTCTACCAACCCCCAGACACAGTGCTGGAATATCTGAGGGGAGAGAAATGTTAATTGGAGAGGAATTTCCATTTTCATATGAAAAAGCTGAGCTGTCTCCGAGTAGGCCAGTCTGGCCCTGCAAATGTCTGTTTGTGTGCTTCTGTGTGCTAATTGGAGGCAAAAAGGATGCGATTATGCAACTGAATGAATCGCAGCAGGGTAAAGTGACAAGATACAGAGATAGCAGGAAGCCAGAAGGATAATTGGCTGAAATGAAAAATGAGAGTCCTTGACCTTTTCTTACCTTCAGGGATGGCTGATTGCATGAGAGTCCATCCACTGGCCCCATCCTATTGCCACTCCCTCACCCATAAAGATCTTTAACGACAGGGATGGAGGACAGCAGGCATGAAGGTATAGACAGGCGGTCAAGCTCAGAGGGGAGGCCGTTGGGCGTGGTGGTCTTTTTTGCTTTGTGTGTGTGTCTGTGTGTGTGCATTTCAGCGGGTCTCAGCTGTCCCAGCCTCCATTAGACTCTAATAGGGATGTCAGTCTGGGGCTTTTAACTCTGCTTGTTAGCATGGCAAGCAACCAACAAATTTGCTCCGCCTCGCTTTCGGGCCATGGAGTCTCAATCCCACAGATGTCTCCATTAAGATAGATCTTCCCCTCCCCGACTCATCAGGTCAGTGCACTTTGTGTACCACATCTAATCTCAGCCAACAACACCTGTGGTATAGGCGACAATTTCAACAGAGCTAAATATATCAGTGACGAAGATCAACGAGAACAACATGCAGGCCACAATCCCAAACGTGTAAAACAGCTTTGGAGGGAATTCTCCAGTGTGCTCAGTGCAACCTGCTGAGTCTGGGAGCAGCGTGGTGACAGGTGTGTATGTTAATTAAAGCCCAGGTCTAATGACAGGGTGGCAGACCTGAAGTTTGGCTGAAAAGAAAAGGGACTGGGGGGGGTGAGAGAATTGCTGGCACAAGAGTAATTATGATCAGACAAAGACAACAAGTCTGCTGAGGCCAAAAGAGCTTTTGATGTTTTTTTCTGAATAGGTTTTCAAAAAAGGTTTCTTTAAATTAACAGATTTAAGAAGCTATAAAACAGCGGCAGGTTGTAAACTGCATCTTCAGTCAAATCTGACATTTGACATCAGTAAATGCAAGAATGGCCTTAGAAAGCCAAACACAGCATCGTAGAAAAATCTGAACGATCTACATTTCAAAAGTGATACAGTGATTTCTAATAGTTTTTTGGTAGAAAATCATGAACACAACGTCTATATTTTTTCCCTGTTTGAATTCATTTTATAATAGATCAGAATTGATTCCTGTAAATTTGGTTTGGGACTATCCCTGAATGGAGTCTGCAATGTGAGTGAACACATACTCTAGGCCCTGTAGAATTGCTGTTCTTTTTCACAAGATTTAACTCAGCATTAAAAGAAAAAGATGATAGTTGCATCCAAATCTCTGTCTTTCAAAATGCTACACACTTTTTCACAGTGTCTCAATCCTCCCTGAACTGTATCTGTAGTTTATTTCATCAAATCTTCCTGCCTTTATGTGGAGATTTCTGCAAATACAAGAAGAGAACGATAGTTCCTTAGATATTAAGATAGAATATCCTTTGTGCCTCTGGCAAGTTTTCTTTTTTTATGTTGCACTTGATTGACTAGTGTTACACTGTCCGTCTTGGTCTCTCTCTCTCTCATTTTCAACCCTAGGCCCAAAACCACACTCGAATGCAACATTAGTCTTTGTTTTCATTCCAATATCCTTAGGTTGTTTCACATATGGAAAATCAAAACGCTTTGTTTTACCGTTTGACTGTAAGACTTACTATTTGTTAATTTGTTTGTTTTGTTAAGCTGTCTTTGTACATGATTGTTGGAAAACAAATTTATGCTTGCAAAATGTAATACAAAAAAAATCCTTTATCCCAGATAATTTTGTCCTTCTTAAATTTAAAAACTTAGAAAAGCCTGTTTTACTGCTTGATCATTTAGGGGCATTGTTTTGGTTTTGATATGGGGATATAAGTGGAAGATAATCCTGTGTTGGGAATCAACAACAATTTTATGCCTTGAGTAAAATTCTTGTAATGACATAACACTCACTAATCAAAGGACCACAATTTAAATGTAAGTTAGTACATTTGAATTGAAAACTATTCTTGTTTTTCCCTTGAGATGAGTTGCTTAATAAAGATTAAGTACAAAAAATGAATAAGATCCTGTGCAAAAAGCAGAGAATGTAAAATGGTGGTCCGATGTGTAAATGATAATAAACTAAAGAGAAAAAAACTACATACTTCCCATTGACAGGGAAACAATGAGTTGCAGGCATGAAAGTTACTTCTAACTTCAATACAGTAGTTAGAAAGCCGCACCAAGAGAGTTTTCATGAACTGCTGTGACTGTGTGTTGCGCTGCGAGACAATCGAACACTATAACAGTTACAGAGCCATCGGTGAATAGAGCTGAAAGAGTGAAAAACTTCAAGCAGGGGGACAAAGAACTCTAATGTGTGGGGAAGAGAATTAAAGCAGGAAAAGCTAAAATAGAGGAAAGGATCTAACCCCCAGAGAGGGAGCCGTGAGGAGGTGCAGTTTGTCCTTGTTAAACTCACAGCCATATGGCCGGCATCTGAGCTGGTTCTGGAGGTGATTTTTATAGCTGCTATTACAGCTTGGCAAGCTTGAACTGCTCCAATGAGAGAGTGCCTGCCTACCTGCCAGAACAGAGCCATTCGCCTGATGGAGAGGAATAAACATGAATAATGTCCTGAACTTTATTCTACATTTGGAATATTAAAAAGCTCCATGAGCCTATGCCTTGAAAATAGATTAAATGGCGTCCGTGCGTGCGCGCGTGCGTGTATGCGTGCGTGTGTGTGTGTGCGTGCGTGCGTGCGTGCGTGCGTGTGTGTGTGTGTGTGTGTGTGTGTGTGCGCGCAAGCATGCGTGTACGTTTGCACGCAACTGCTCTACTGTCCTTCCCCGTTTGTTTTGTCTTTGTCCCCCAGCCGCACATCTATCACTCTATGACTTCCAGTTTAATCCAGTTTATCCAGAAAGCAATTCAAAATATAAATATAACTAGGCACGATGGCAAGGTACAGAGTTAATATTTTAGCTGAGGGAAGTACAGACCTTTTCATGTGTGCATAAATTTTGCATTTATGTGACTATATGGAGGTCCTCTGCAGGCTGCTTTCTTCATCCTTTTTTATAAAGTCAGAACATGGAACAAAGTATGAAATTAAAATGTTGCTTGTGTTTAAAAACATGAGATGTTACAATTACAAAAAGCTATCAAGAAAAGAGTTGGGCCCCTGACATTCAGCAGACTACAAATGATTTTGTCCCAAAACACAGCATTAACACTGAAAACAAAACATAACATTGAATTACAATCGTGGCACCACTGTGGCACAGTGCTTAGCACTTACCCCTCACAGCAAGTAGGTCACTGGTTTGATTCCAGACGTGTGAATGAGACGGTGGATGGTTGTATATCTCTATGTGGCCCTGTGATCTACTGGCGAATGGTCTGGGTTGAACCCCACCTCTCGCCCAAAGACAGCTGGCATAGACTCCTGCAATCCCGTGACCCTGAGTGTAGGATGAGCAGTACGGGTAATGAACTCGTGTATCAAACGTTGCCAATGAAAATCTTTACCTAACCCGAGATTGAAGCCCAGACCAGTGATATTAAGAGCTATTTGATGATACCACTTCTGTGGATTGAAGCTTCTGCCTACTTTAATAACTTCTGCCTTAATGCAGTCAGAAATAATGACCAATCTCCGGTGTTACATGTCTCATTCCTCACCCAGGTGGCACCATCAACCAGTACATTTAAAGGTGCAATTATGACAGTTTATACAATGCCCTTTTCCTACTTTTATAAGTACATGAAGGATAGAAGATGTGGATGAGATGACAGGCTCAAGATTTACAACATGGCAAATCATAACAGTAATGATAGAAAAGTTGCACTCCTGGTGCATTGTTACATGAAAGTTTAAATAAAACTGTGCTGATTCGGGTAAGCCATTTTTCTAACCTAATGGATAACAGGGTAAAACGTATGACCTACACTTTTTCACATGAGGGGACTAAAATATGTTTCAGCTGTCAAAAACACACTGATTTTGTACTCCATGCTTTTCTGTCACATGTTGTTCATTATTTGGCTTTTACACAGTAATTGATGATACATGCTAAACAAATCATTAAGGTTGATACTAACAACACAGATTACTTCCATTTCTAGATAAGCGTAAGCAGTTTCATTCGTGGACATTCTTTTTCACTTTTTTGAGATTCCTGTGTTGCTTTTTCTTTCCCTAAATAGCAAAGTAAAACCACACTCTGGGAACCTGTCTTCATTCTGTCTCACACACATGCATTATGCCTGCCATGCAGTTAATTTCTTTTCATCCTTTCCCACAAAGTTCATTAGGTTTTGCTGCCGTTTTTGTTTCAGTTGCCAAGGCTGTCCATTAAATTGCATTTCTCAGACATTTGTGTTTGAACTGGAAATATGAAGGAGATTGTGTTTCCACTGAAGGTAATCAGTGTGTGTGTGAGCGGTGAGCATGCGTGTGTGCGTGCGTGCTTTCGTGCATGCGTGCTTGGGTATACACACGTGTCAGTCCCAAAGAAGGTTATTTATCTTTTGTGAGAATCCTTTGTGGTCAGAAAGTCTTTGCTCAAACATGTGGAAGGGAGTGGATGGTATGTGAAATAAAATTTTTTTTAAAGAAAATGTCTCAAAGTAAGTACATAAAAAGTACTGTTACAAAAAGGAAAGGGGGTTTTAAAAAACTAAGCAGTTGCGCAACAAGGAGACCAACAGTATACATCGATGATTTCCATGCTTGCCATTCCTTATCTCATCATGGTTGTGTCATTTGGGGATAATATATTGTGTGTTCATATACATAAAATGTGGCAATAAGGGTTATTTTAATAAAATGTGTATCTTGTAAAATGACCCAGTTCTGCACATGGACTGAGCAAACCCTTATCAAGTAGAGAGAGATAACATATATGGTCAAAAATTGCCTTCAGAAAAACCTTTGAAATGTATACTGTGATAATTCAGAGGAATTTTACAGATGCATTGCTCAGATTTCTGCTCTTTGATATCTCTTTTAGCAGCTGTGGCTCAGTTTGCAGTTTTCCCTCCAAGCAGCAGGTAGGTGGAATGATTCCCGGTTCCTTCTGTCTGCATGCCAGCCAAAGTGTCCTTCGGCAAGACACCAAACCTCCAGTTGCTCCCAATGGTCTGGTTAGCAGACTGCATGGCAGCTCTGCCACTATCGGTGTGTGAGTGTATGTGTGAACGCAATTTAGTGTAATGCCATTTCAAACTGCAACTTTTCCATTTACCATCTGCAAGCCATACATTGAATCAATCGATCGAAGCTTGTTCTTTAGTTATTCTCTATGTCTAGCCCAGTGATGTTATATCACATCTTTGATAAATCTGATAAATCTGATAAATCTTAGATGCCTGGGTCGTTTAGATTTGTCTCAGGTCTTCCTATCTAGCATGCGTAGCATTATAAATTTAACAAACACTGGCACAGACGTCGGACAGAGGGATGATCATTTATCTCAGTATCAGTAAAGTATGTACATCTGTATGAGCTGTGTTCACGTTTTCACCATAATCAGAGTGTAAATCACTATGCATCAGCTACAACTCATCTGCTCGCTCTCCCTTTCATTATGACATTGAGTTGTGGAGGACTTGTGGATTATGGCCAGCTTAAACAGTTCTTTCTCTCTTCCCACACTCCCCCCTCCCACAGGCTGTCACATCAAACCTGACCTTCAGAAACTGACTGCAGGCCCAGTTTAAGTATGTGGTTTTGGCAAATGTCAAAAAGGGGATATGTAGGAAGGAGACAGACACAAAAATTGAACTGGGGGAGAAAAGTCTTCAAGAAATGCTCGATTCAACAGTGTTTGGGCAAATATAATCAGGCAGCAAAAAACACTAGAGAGAGAAAGGAGTGGAGCTGAAAGTGATGGTACAAAGATGAAATTTGAACTCTGGCCAAACCATTGTAAGAGCCACTACGCCTGCAGCTGTCCTGGTAATCTTTCTCACTGATCACTCGCCCACCACATCTGTCCTCATTTCTCTCCCCTGCTCTCGTCTGATGAGAATCGGACCACCGAAACACAGACGCTTTTCTTACCCTGAGAAAATCTGGCCACACACTAACATGAGGGTACCCCGATGCATAAACATACTGAATTCTAAATGTCACAGGTTTAGAGAGAGACAAGAAAGGGATATAACATCAAGTTGATGCATGCAGAGTGAAATGGAGGAGAAACGATGGGGCTTTAAATGGAAACTGGCCATGTGCCAAGTGGCAAAGTGCCCTTTTAGCTGTGTATGTGTGTTTTATACACACTCTTCGATCACAAACATCTCATCAGCCAAGACAAGCACTTTACGTCTGTGTTACTGTGTGTGTGTGTGTGTATATGTGTGTGCGTTGGGCGGGGTGCACATGTGTGCTTGCAATAACTTGTTCTTCGGCCATAAAATATAAAAGGCTTTGTTTTTGCGGAGGGACAGCTAAGAAGCGATATTTCGCTCAGCAGACAGGATCAGGGACACCGAGATGTGTAATTTTGAGCAAAGTCTTACTTCCTGTCAGAGACTCGTAAAAAAAGATAACACTCTCAGGAAGACGTGCCTGTCACAAGCATCTCCACCAGACAGGTCCGCCTGTATGTATGTGAGGTAGTCAACGGTACTTGTGGGGTCCAACATGGAGCTTAAGGTGGCATAATCACTTAGATGCCTGCTCTTTGGGGGGTTAATACCATGGGATCAAGTCACGGGAAGACGTGGTTCTGTATGCCAAGAATGGATCAGTGGTTCAAAGCTTTGGGCCAGGAAAACATGTGCGCAAGTTAATAAACAGAGCCATGCTGCTCTGGGCACCGCAGCATGTCCATTGGCCAATGTTTGTATACCTGCATAAAAGAATAGTAAAAGGACTCGACACACTGTATAAGTAAATATGCTGAGACAAAATTGTTTTTGTAACTGGGTGTGGTCAAAATGTCAAATTGTCTTAAATTAAGACTTGAGAGTTTGGACAAGAAATTAGTGAATGTAGGTCAACTGATCCCCATTCCAGCTCAGTGAGAAACTGAGGACGGATGATGCACCCATACTGATATTCGCTATGCTGTTTTGACTCTTGGTGACCATAAATTAACAGAAGTTAACAATATACTTCCCAGGATGTTCAATTAACCAAACAGAAGGACTCTTGGCTGAATCTTTCCCCGACTAATGATGAGATAGTTTTGAATATCCTTGTTTTCACGGTTATGTTGATTAGTTTTAAAAATTAAAAGCATAAACATTAAATCATGAAGTTTAACAATATCCACAGGACACTGTTTGACAAAAATGAAAGGTTTCCAGTAAATATAATCCCTGGTGACACCCTCATAACAAGAAGAGATGAAAAAAGCGGATTTGACTCTCAAAAAAACGTTTTTCTTAGTTTGGATGTGGTCCATCTTGAGACATTCATAAAAGTGAGTGTTATGTAAATGTTGAAATAACATTTAATGTTTTTGAGAATGTTGGCAGTGAACAGTGGGTTGAAGAATACATTTTTTTCTTATGATCAACAAGTTAAGGAAAATGAAAGGCGGAACGTAAAGAAAAATAGGTCTTTTTCATTTAGCTGAATGACTCTGGGTAAGGTGAATGTGTATGTGTATGTGTGTGTATGTGTGTGTATGTGTGTGTGTGTCAGTGTTGAAAGAAGTGTATTGTCTGCTCTTATCTGTCCATCTGGGCAGCAATACAAGGAGAGGAGGAGCTGGACGGTTGTAGTTAAACATCCTGTTAGCTCCCTGCTTTTGAACAGTGATTTATGTTCACCTCTTACCCCTGATACAACCAACAGAAACCGCATATTATGGAGTGATGAATGTTTCAGTTCATGGGGAAGCTGGGGTCATGTCAGGTTTCAAGAAAACTTGAAGAGATGAGTAATACACAAGACCAAATTAAGTGAAAACCTGACACATGTGAACAATAAAATACTGATTCTTCCATACACAGAGCCAGGGTTTACCAAGTGATTTGATAAATATGAAAATGATTTGAGTCATTTTTTTTTGTTTTCAGAATCAACAGATCTCAGCCCAACTGGACACCTGCAAAAGATTTTGGAACGGCATGGAAGACCACAACTTCACACTACAACGCCATCATCAGTACTGGAATAATACAGTTCACCCCAACAGTTTAGAGACTTTTAGACATTTTTCTACTTTATTTTCACTGCTCATGTTGGTGGAGGGCAAACATTATGATCCATTCTTCTGCCATCTACTGCTTTTTATTGATTTGATTTTATCATCTTAGCCTTGCACAATGTAAAAAAAACAGTTTATGCTTTTTAAGGTACAGCCAGTTGTGATCCATGAAAATGATTTCGGCCATCTGGACATTTAGTTTAACAATCCACGCAAACTGTTTTACAACTGTTTCTTTATCACCCAGTTAGGAGCATTACCACATTAATTCTTATTTTCAATCTTGCAACCCCTGGGGTCTGCATACTTTTGCAGAAGAAAATAGCTGACTCCCTGGCAGAATAAACATTTTGCTTTTTTAGCACCTAAATTTGTCTTAATCATCAGTGGCTGCAGCTGAAAGCTGAAAGCCTGGAGGAGTGAGGGAACCAAATCTGTTACATTTTAGCCTCGGAATACGGAGAACTGCAAAATATTAGCGCATACAAGATTTGCAAAGTCAGATTATAATTCATTATGATGTTTATGAATGTCCCTCGTGTCTCAAGAGGGCTTTAGAAAAGAACGGTTCATCACAGATCTGTTTCATTGAAGTTATACTTTCAGTATGGATTGGAGAAGAAGGGCATGAAAAGATATACTGTTGGACGCTTTCCCCGCATAAAAATGTTGAGCACATGAAGCTGCCAAATGTGAGTATTTCAGAATAATGTCCCTGCACTGTATAGCCTATTGGATGTGGTGTATATAGCGGAAGCATTGTTTCTTCTGTATTTAAGACTCCCAGCAGAGTGGTAACCACAGTGAATGCAATAAAACAAAGACCTCTATTTAAAATGGGCTGTGTTCGCTGTTAAACTGCTGGGGCAGTAATCTATAGCTTGTGCCCAGCTTAATCTGTAAATGATATCAAGTCAGTTTAAGTATTTTCGAATGAAAAAAATAAAGTATAGTCAAAATTCCCAAGCACCCACGACAGCTCACCATGCCTGATTGTCAGTGCCACAACATGAGAAAACCTTGCTGGGAGACGGCCATCTGGACCAGTGCTGAGCTCCTCTGAGAACCACAGTTACAAAGGCTCACTGTGCTGCAGTGGCACTGAGAACTGCATCCTGGCAGCAGAGCTGAGACTTAACCAATGCTGGTCCACACTCGAAAAAACCTGGGATTTTTCTGTCTGCATTTCACCTCCATCCACCTCATTTTGTTTCTCACTGGCGTCACCCTGTTTTAGCTTTGCTGTCTGTCTGTCTGTCTCTGGCTGTCAAAGCAGGGCCATTCATCTTTTAACTTTTCCATGGGCGGAGGTTTTAGACAGGCCGATATGCCCAATATGCCTTTGTCTCTATCTGTCATGTTTTTGTGAATTTTGGGGTCTCTTTTCGCATGCATTTGTACACCAAAATCATTCGAAAGTGAGGTTATGCTGTCATGAGATTAGAGAGAATGAAACCTAGTTTTAAGCCCACTATGCAAAGCCTTAATAGTATCAATAACTAGCAATAAGGAGGAACAAAGTAGTGGGTGAAAACAGAACACACAGTCAATCAGGCCGAGGGGAAATCCCGGCTGAGCTCACACAGCTAATCGGAGGCCCAAGTCATTCCCAGCTGTGCATCAACCTGGGCTTAAGCTGCATAAACGCTGTCACAACTTGATGCACCATAATGGACTTAACTCACAATTTAGAAAAAAAAATCCATTTTTAGAGTCTAAATTATAGTGCAGAAGCTGAAAACACATAATCACATTGTATATACAAATGCTTTATACTAAACTGAGCTTCTTTTCTTAAAGTGTAAGTCTGTGGGATATCTGTGGCATTGAGAAGGATTTGCTATATCCTATTTCACTTTAATAAATAAGGAGTGTTACCAGGTGCCAGGAAATGTCTTGGAAGGAGCTTCAGGTCATTTTATCCTAGCTTGTGACCACATCACCACTCCCCCAAACACCATAATACAAATAGTGTGCCACTACAAAAATTAATATAGGATACCTTTACCGGAACCGCAAATATTCATGGTTGGAAGAAAAATCACATTGTGGCACTATTCTTGCCATTTTATTTGGATACTCGTCCACAGCTCAATAAAAACAATACATTTTTGACTATGGCTCTGAATGACATTGTAAGAGACAAGGCAAGAAGCCACAAATCACAATATGAAATCTTTCCAATATAACATAGCAAGAATGACATGATGGTAAAACTGATTGCAATCACATGCCACTTTCTTCAGTGACTTAGAAATCGCTCACATGTTTACTCCTACAATGTGCATGTTTTGTCAGAAGCAAATAATTTCCTCTGGCCAATGTGAGAAACAAAAGTCACATGCCTTACTTTCTGCCTTTAATAGATTTAAAAAAGCACAAATTATTTAAGCAAATGGAACAAAAACTCAGCTAAAGGTGAAGAAACTAAAAAACTAAAGTTTACAGAGAGAACTATGAGATTTTTTGGAGGGCAAACATGAAGCTTAAAACATGTTTGCCTACATTTCTCTCACATGGCAGCGTTTGCGTTTTACCCTTGGGTGGGAGCATACCAGTAAAGGGCAGTTCCTGACCTGGTAAAGGCTTGTGGCAGGCTGGGGCAGATGAGCAGCATTGTTTGCAGCAGCAGGATCAGAATGACTTTATCGTTCTGCACAGCCTGTTATGCACAGGGCGGCTGAATTTTGCATCATGGCCACAAGGTCAATCGCAGGTGTGAAGGTACTGACCTGATGTCTGAGCAGTTGTCTCTTGTCCGCTGACTCCCGGCTGAGACAAGAGCCACTGATGGTGTGCTAATAGAAAATCAAAGTTGCACAATGTCATGTGCTCAAGTCCGGTGACCTGCCCATGTATAAATAAACATGCATACTGGTGGTTGACTCACCTTTCCTACCCAAGCTGTACTTAAATAAACATGCAGAGGGAAGTTAGGGGTTAATAGGGCCAAGTTTATGGGAAAGGAGCTGAGGAGTTAGTGATGGAGGCATGAACAGGGGGGTGTAAGGTGAGGGAGGCCCGGGGGACCTCATTATATGCAGACAGGGGTGATGTTAACGACCACACAGATACACATCGTCCAACTTTTTATTTTTTCGAATACAAATGCGGAACCTTATTACTCTCCATGTGTAGGAGTTACAGGCTTAAAACTTGGTCGCTACATGTTTATTTAAGAGTATACTTACCAAGAGCAATAACTAAGTAGGCCTGGTGAGGGAAAGTGTGTGAACTACATGAAAACTTGTATAAAGAGGTACTTAAAATATCATGAAAGTGTTAATAATCTGTCTCTAAGCGGCATTGTTTTCCATACTGGGTGCTTGGGTATCAGTATTGTAACAGTTAATTTTGTCTTTCCCTGCCTTTTTACTGTTAGCTTGGCAGTGTTTATTTACAAATGCTCGTTTTATGATCATCTCTTTAACTGATAGTTAACTATGGCTATGCTCTCCCGCTGTTGGATTAACATAAACAACAACTAAAGCAAAACATGTGTTTCTCAGCTGTGTGTGTGTGTGTGTGTGTGTGTGTGTGTGTGTGTTTGTGAGTGTGTTTGCGCGTGCATGTACTGGGGTGTGTGTGTGTGTGTGGGTGTGCGCGCGCGCGCATGCTGGGTTGTGAGAGCCAGGAAAGCCAGATTGGTTTCATTATGCTCCAAACGAGCCTATTATGGTTGAGGAAAATCATCCAAACCCTTAACAGTTGCTATGGTTACACCATGTCGCCGCTCTTGTTTCTACCTCTCTCACTTTCCATATCTTCTTCCTTCCATATTCGACTGGTTCTTCACCTACACTGCCCCTACACTTTACACCCCACAGAACGTCACCCTCAAGACACAAAAGTATAACCAGACAGACACACACCTACACACACAGGGGGCACACGGTTTCTTTCACCCCAGCGATAGGGTTTCACTGCTACTTTCCCTCTGCCCTCTAACACTGTCTGCCTTCTGCTTTAAGAAAAATAAACCAGTGGAAAAGAACACAGTGAATGAAAAACAGCAACAGGGTTTTGTAGAGAGTCTATCTTTTTCCTCTGCCTTACTTTGTTCAATTCCCTTTCCTCACGTATTTTTGGCCCCTGAACTTCCTCTCCTGTGATGTCAAAGTCACATTTCTGCGCCACGTAAGAGGGCTAAAATCAAATCCTGATGGTGGCCACTTGAAACAAGACAGTTTCTTTACTCCTCAAGTAGAAAATATTTATCCCTAGACAGAAAATTAATTTTAGATTATTTTTTTTTAACACTGACACACACACACACACACACACACACACACACACATCAACACACACATTAATCGACATCAACATACACACAAAAATTCTACTTCAAATGTATTTTCATGTCACAACTTTTTCTGGGTTTCAAAACATATTATTCTGTTTGAAGCACAAATTTAAATTGCAGAACAAATAGAATACTTGTTTGATTGATAGTACCGGTACTGTACAGTAATATATCTCACACACACACACACACACACACACACACACACAATGTATGTACAAAACACACATTTACACACAAACATATCGTTTGTGTTGATTGAGTCGGCAATGGCAAAAAGTGCTTGTTTTCCAACTTGAATCAGGAAGAAAAAGAACAGACAACTTGTTCTGTCCTGCCTAAATTTAAGATAATCCACCAGTAAGGTCAATAATTAATATATTTTACTTGTTTACCTTATCAGAGATGCATTATAGTTCCACAGAAGGTTCCCAGATTCCATTAAAAATTTGTCTCATTTAGCCAATATCTGTGCTCAGTTCTGTGCCCCTTCAGCCGTCATTGGCCTTTAATGACAGTATTTTCTCCATGTGGAAGTCTAACTGAGCCACAGGTCCAGTTTCCATAGCCTTCAAGCATCCGATGTCAAGGTCAACCCTTTGAGTTTTAGTAGTTTGCACTGAAACAACACTTGCAACTTGTAAGCGTCTCTGACTCGGCCTAGCGTGATGCTCTCTGGGTGTCAGACTTTTCTCAAAGACTGCGCTGTGCCTTAAAGGAATCTAACTCTCTGTTAGACAGTGATACACACGAAAGACCCCCACAATTATGGCACATCAAAGCAAAAAGGACCAAAACGAATCAGGGCTGGTTACTCACCATTGCCTCCTGAGGGATAAATCGGAATTACAATAGAAAAGTGTCGACAGCATGCCTTACTACCTAAAAAGGGAAATCAGGTTAAAGTATGTCAGAGGGTCTATAATGCCGATGTCCCCTGATTTGTGAAACTAACATATGTGCTGAAAACAATATAAAAGACTTAAAGTGGTTTTGTAGTGCTGTGTTTTAGTGCATGTGGTTTGAGATTTTTACAGGGTTGTGCTTGATGTCACATTTTAATGGCAGGTCCCCTATGTTATCAGGCACATATATGTGTGGAGGTACAATTTATCATGTTGGCAGCCATTTTCCTTGTCACAATGATGAAGCTCTTGGCACTGTTCTAAGGTTCTTTTAAAGCCCAGACACCCTTAGCCATTACTCAGGTGATGTGCCAGCTGCTAGGTGATCAATGTGTCCCTAATAGAGAGGGATTGTGTGTGTGTGTGTGTGTGTGTGTGTGTGTGTGTGTGTGTGTGTGAGAGAGAGAGAGAGGGGAGTGTGCAAAAAAGGGAGCAAAAGACAGCAATACTGATAAAAACAGATAAAGGTAAGCATAGAGAGTGATGCACTTATGCCTTCTCATTCATCAACCTGTACATATGAAGCACTTACAGGCCCCCAACTGCTCTGCCGTAATAGCCTGTCTGGGTGCCGTATTTATTGGGTACCATCAAAACAATGGCATTTATCTAGGTACTTGAATCATTCAAATCACTTTAATCGTCATGTCTTCGCCTGTGTCTGCAGGCCTTTGTGTGTATGTCCAGTGAGAGCCCCACTGACCTGTACTTTAGACAGGTTGAAAAAGCTCAGGGGTGAAAGTTGGCCACAAGCCAGACTGGTTTCAACCAATAAAGTTCATCCAAATCCTGAGGTCAGCACTCATGCAAGCATGACCTTCAGCCTGTGCATGTCTTACTGACAATCACTACTGCTATCTTAGTATAACTTGGTCAGTACACGATACCTGCAGGTATTTTCATCAGTTTCAGGCCGGGTGAGTGAGTCATATGGAGGATTAAAGAAGGCCGTGAGCAAGGAAAAAACAAAGAAAATGTCTTTGGCTCTCTGCTGTATTTTGTCTGTGCATGGGAAAGGGAAGCTGAAGAAGCCAAACTTTGATAAGCAGGAGTAGGGGGGTTGTGTGGGTTATGCGAGAGATGTGGGAGCAAGGAACACAAGAGTGCCAGGCTGAGAGGGAGGGAGAGTGAAAGTACGTCTGGAAAGCATCAAGGCATGGTTCTGCGTGTGTGTGTGTGTGTGCCGCACCGTAAGGCTCCTCTGGTCTCTGGCTTGTTAACCCGCAGGTCACAGGCAGTGTCAGGTGATGAAGTCAATGCCTGGCACAAGGCATTGGGAATATTGACCTCTTCCATTGCAAGCACACACTTGTGGAAAAAAATAGATGTCCAAATACATGTACTACAGAGCACATGTGCTTTAACTACAACACACAACTGGTCTGCAGTTTTACAGGAATCATGCAATATTTGTAAAGTTACATTATTCCCTGCTAGGTTGTTCAGTTTTACTTTTCCCTATCAGTAGTAAAAATGTGGCGGGTGGAAATGGCCAGGGCAAACAACAAACATTGCTGTTACCATTAAAGAGGTTTTATCTTAAAAAAAAAAAAAAGAAAAAAAAAAAATCAAGAAAAGAAAGTCTAACCATGATTTTGGTTAGGTGTGGTGTCTGGTGTGTTTTTAGTCACAGTCGATTGCCACATTGCAGGCTGACAAGTTTTACCGTCGGTTTTGCATTTTAAATAAATGTGATACAAAATATTGATCACTGAGAACAGAGGGTACTTTTAGTTTAAATGTGCCTCTTGTTCTCAGTCCAATTTAAGATGAGCCAAGCTGCTCCTGGCGGAGGTTTCATATTTATCTTGCACACAAGTGTTTAGAGCTCGAATCACAGCTCATATTTAACTCCTCGTTACAGATTGAATGCGAGTGAAGCAACTCTTTCTATGGAGCTTGTTTAGCTGGTGCATATCCTCATCTGTTTATCACTTCTTGGGAAAATTGGAGCCTGGCTCAGCTCGGAGGAAAATATCTTTTCAAAGATAAGACAAGTTCAGTTGGAGGCCACTCCTTTCAGAGCAGTGTTTATGTCTTTGATCAGCAGTATGGTGGGTGTGTAATAGAGACTAGAGCCCAGCAGCTGGTATAGTGTTTGTGTTTTGCCCCGTGAGATGTGGCCCTGACTGGTGTTGAATTACATGCAGCACTGGGGTGAGTTGGCTCGATTGCTACGATGTGAAGGGTGACAGATGAACAGGAGAGAGGGGGAATGGGGGAGGGGGGTGTCAGTACAGGCCAGGCAGTTAAGCCAGCGTCTAAGACCCAAAGCACTTCTCATGCTCTGGCACAAGCTATTGTGGTCTGGAATTTGAGAAATGCATTTGATCAGTATGGTGTGTCTGTTATGTTGGATGACTCTGGAGTACACTTAAGAAGCAAGAAAACAGACTGACACGGTGTAGAACAGCGGTTACCTGATGCTATTCACCAAATAACTTTACATATTTGTCTCTCGAACAAAGACCAAATAAACTCGATGCAAAACTGATGTGACTGATTTATACACCTTTAATGGGATACCTCCTTTAAGTCAGAACCTCATAGGAAAAGACTGAAAAAACATTCCAGCTCATACTGTGCATTTGACAGGGGTGAAAAGAAGGAGGGTCAAAAGATATTTTATCTGGCTCTGCTAACTTTTTGCCTCCCTCTACACTCAAAGGGAATCCCAGCTTTTCTCTTTGACCTCTGCATTCCCCAGACTCAGGAATGAAAGCGAGGCCAACATGTGTATACGTGTGTGAGAAATCAGTATTAACCATCAGTTACGATACAAGTCATGAATACGATCTTAAACCATCTAGTTCTGAGCAGCTGGGAGGTTTCATTGAAATAATGTTATTTAAAAAAAAAAGAAAGTGGGCTGACAGGGCAAAATGATTCAAGGGAGCAGATATATATTTTTTACTTTGAGAAAACTACTTAAGCAGTGAGGCAGAGTATCAACTTAGCGTGAGTTTTCTACAATGAAATGTAAATAAACTTGTCTTTTCCTGTGGTGCCACTCCCTCTTACTACAATTCTTGAGAGCAGGTTGGCCACCTCAAACAGAGGTCTTTCAGGGCTGCACCAACAGTGGATAAATATGAATGCAATGCCATCTACTGATAGAACTACAGCAGTAGCAGCGCTGAATTCTGCCGATCTGATGTTGTAACACGACACCTAGTGGGGTCAATGAGTTCTTGCAAGGGGAGGGGGGGGTTACCAGACACCACCTCACCTCTCACAAAGAGGCAGGGAGATTCAAAGATTATCTATGAACCATTACTTTATAGTGGTAAGGTAAATAAGGCACTATACAAGGCTTCTCTAAATAATCCCGGTTTATTGCTGGTCACATCGACTAGAAATGTACACAGGTGAAAAGATCGAAGTGGGAAGGTAAAGCTGTGTTTTAGCTCAGTCACATGATTTATCAGTTGAGTGAACTAAAGCAGGATGTAGTTATGATTGTGTGTTCATGGCTGAGTGTAGCGTAAGTATTTCTTCCCAGAAGGCAACTCTTTAGTTGTCACGCCATTGGGGAAGAGAGCGGCAGCTTCAGCATCAGAGAGCGATGGAATGACCATGACTTTGTCACCAGGCTGAAACACAAACAAGACTGTATTGTAAATATGTGTAACTATAAACAGTCCTACAGTGTGACTTAAGTGTCAGTCAGCTGTTGCACTGACTATTCTGATCCCAATTCTTGTTTTTCACAGCACTGTGAAGAAATGTTGCATTTTGGTGTGATTGTTTTTGAAAACTTACATTTTGCCCTTATCATGCACACACTGAATAAATCACCCCTTGCACTGTCTTGTCAGAACATTGTGTGTCTGTCTTTCTTGCAAGAATGCAATGTCCCAATTTTTGGTTGCAATGCTTAGTGTCCTGATTGATAAAAGGAACAAAGATTACTCAACAGTGTACCTTCCAGTCAACGGGTGTGGCAACCTTCTTTTGTGCAGTGAGCTGAAGAGAGTCGATAACTCGTAGCAGCTCATCGAAATTCCTCCCCGTGGTTGCAGGGTACAGGATGGAGAGCTTCAGCTTCTTGTCAGGACCAATCACAAAGACCTAAAAACAAAAGAGAACATCTGTCAAGACAAGTTTTCCTTTCAAAGGGCTCTCACAAAACAAGTTACCTATAGTCAGACACACAACCAAGTCCTCGGAGATTCTTGACACAAATTTGGAGCTCAACAAAAGCTCAGCTCACTGAAGAACTTGTATGCCAGCATGAGAAAGTGCAAAGATATTTCTGCAAACGTCAGCTTGCTCTCACATTAGGTTAAGCCTTTAAAAGTAAACCAAATTTAACAATTTCTTATTAAATGTTATTTTTTTCCTCACACACACACACACACACACACACACACACACACACACGTTTAATTTCTAAAAAGTGTAGTTGTGATAAAAGGAGCATTACTGGACATATACAATAAAAAAGCGGAGTCTGCATCTTACACAGCGAGCAGTGAGGGGCACACCATCCTTGTCTAACTCATCAGGGTCCAGCATGCCCAGCTGCATGGCCAGCTCTCTCTTGTCATCCGCAATGATGGGGAAGGTCAGAGCATTTTCGGTCTGACCGTTAAATGCCATCACATCCTTTGCAGGGAGACAAAAAAAACACATAATTTGATCCATTTTCTTGTTAAACCCGACACTGTGTTTTTGCCTTTAGTGAATAATTCTACCAGGGTTCAAATATTACTGCACCATTTCAACAGTAAAATCTAATGTCAAACAAGTGCATGAGGCTCAAACAGTGCTTTGCGGTTAGTAACCAATCATGACCACCAAAGTAATATGTCAGAAGGTCCCCAGTATGTTGTAGAAAATTTTAATGAGGACATTTAAAATATCTTGTACTTATGGAACATGTGTTATAACACGTCGGCAGACACTGTGACCCCCAACTAGGTGGCTAACCCAGAAAACAGCCTCCGTACCTTTGTACCCATTTTGTGTTATCGAACACGCTGCTGTATTGTGATTCTCATGGCAAACATAACTTCTCCATATCGCACAAGAAACCATTACTGTGTGTGGACGGTTACACCTTACCTCCCCTGCAACATGCTCAGAATTCATCCCTCTAAAAGTTGCCTACTGAGATATGGACATAGCAATAGTGCTTTAACCAATCATATGTGTTCCCAAGCGTTCCACTGTCACAATGGAAATAAACTGCTGACTGGAATCGACCTCTGCACGTGTATTATTGAATATATGAACAAAACCAAAATAATCAATGACAATTTCTTGACGTTATCAGCAGGATTCCTTGACTGGTCATGTGGACTGGAACTGGTGACTGATTAACCCGGGACTCCTGGCCTGCAGTTTTGCATGAGGACAGTCAGTCCTTCTGTTAAAGACCACGCCGGAATCCAACAAACTCAAATTCTCAAATTACAGTGAAGTTGGGTTGATTCTTGTCAGCATGCTATATCTTGTTGGGCACAATTATATATAACAAGTGTAAAGTGCATAACTTTGCGACCCCTATCTGAAAGTTTCCAAGACACTGTGACTTCAGGTCGCTTAAATGACTGCAGTGTCTCAGTAATTCAGTGACTGGTGTGAGTTGTTGTGGAAACCTAACGGTGATAACAAATAACACTCCACCACTGGACCAACTGCTCAGCTGTACAGCATACAAACAGGTCAGCTGCTAAGTTCTGACGATTGGGTCAGTTGCTTGGCTGTACGGCATACAGACTGGCTAGCTGTTGAAAGAAATAAAGGCATTGAAGAGATATTCAAGGTGAGCCTGTCTAAATTAAAATTTGCAAAAAGTGATGTCCTGGCCCATGAAACTTACGGGTCAGGGAAAGCCATTCCCTCTTCGTCTCTGTCATACAAAACATCCCAAAAGCACTCACCGAAAAAAGAAAAAAAAAAAAAAAATGTCCTTCTTGGGGTTAACCTCTTACTGCAGTCAATTCATCCCAAATTACTCAGTCATGGATAGACCTCTGTCCACCCTGATGGACAGATAGATGGACAGAATCTGACAGCGCTGTCACCTAGTCAGTGGACTTCTGAAGTTGAGCAATCTTTTTTTTGATCTGAAACTTGCTCTCCAACACTCACCAACCCTAGGTTTACCTGACTCCAACAAACCTTTTGTTTAAGCATGTGATGAAAAAGATGGCTGCATGGTTGCTATTCACACACAGGAACACAATAGGCAGTCTTGATCAATGCCTAGTTCTTATCTCAACAGAACCCTGTTGCTGCTGGGCTCCCTCCTTGTTTATGCGCTGTCACTGCAGCTGAAAAAGCTTTCATGACATTGTCGGCTATACTCTGCTGACACTATTGGTACTTCAATCTGTGACTCTAGAGATGCATAATAGGTTGTTCACTACGTCGGAGCACAAATCTGAGTCCTTTTGTATTTCTATACGAAAGACCTCCCGTTACAGAAAAAAAAATACCCACATGGCTCCCAAACCAAAGAGTTGTCCTTAGACTCATGTAACTGAGGCCAAGCAAGGCACGGCTTACACGTGACGCCGCATTGGGTGTCCAAGAGCGTAGCGCCCTCGTCCAGCTGCTCCGGTGACTCACATTCGTGCCAATACACTTCCTTACAACGAGATACTCACCTAATAAGCTGCCATAGCCGAATAAACATCGAGATGACGCCCCACCCAAACACAATCAAATCATTATCTTCCAGATGGCATGGAGCCAACTAGCATGCAAGGACAGAAATGAGTGCGTTTGTGCGGTAGTTTAGAGCCTGTTTGCTCCTCTATGTATTACAGTGGCGCTCTATTTTCTAGGGCCAGCACAATCTGTGCTCTCCCACAATGACTGTGACATCCACACATTTGGCCTGGTGAAGGACCCTTAGCCCACCAGTACCATTCTAACTTCTGGTGGCGATATGCCAATTTTACAGCACACACCCAAACATAACCCGTTGTTACAGATGTTCCCATTTGCCGTACTGAAGTTACAAACAATATCCTAAAATCAACATACCTTATGAGAAGATATAGTATAGTCATATGCTTATACAATTTCATGCTTAGACGTGATCAATGAAGTGCTTTTATTATGATCGAAAGGGGCAAAATGTGATGGAAAATGTTAATGACTATGTGTAAAATGTCTTGTACTTATGGAAAGTGTTTGTGTTGTAGCTCGTCAGCGGACATTGTGACCCCCAACGAGGCGACTCACCCAGAAAACAGCCTTTGTACCCTTGTACCCAGTTTCAATTATGGAACATGCTGATGTATTGTGATTCTCGTGGAAACTAACTTCTCCATATCTCTCAAGAAACCAAAACTGTGAGTGGGGAGGATTACACCTTACCTCTTATGGGCATAGGAACAGCACTTTAACCAATCATTTGTGAACATTTGCTTATATGTAACCATTTCGCCTTATAAACCACTTCTTAACCATGTACAGGAGAACACTCGATCACAAACCTTGTGACGTGTTCTCCCATTGAAACAGAAAAAAAACTGCTGACTGAATTCGACCTGTGCACGGTATTTAATATACGAACAGAACAAACAAACATATAATCCCAGTAATAGTCAATCATTGTCAAATCATGTCATGGCAGCCAGATTTAGTTTTTCACTTCTCACCTAAGGGCCCCTCAAGTTCTGAAGAAGCTGCTCAGATTTAACAATGATCCACCAAGAAAATACATTTTTAATTAGTTGCATCAATGAAGGTTTCTGTTGCCATCGAGATAGTTTTAAGCTATGAAAAAAATGTATGATTGCCGACCTATTCTATTTGATTACACAATTGTAGACAGAAGCGTCACATGATAAAACAGGAGACGGACACATACATAATTAACATGCAATTTAGGAGCTAGGGGAAACTAGAGGAGCACAGGTTCTATGCAATTCAAATAAGCATTTTAGATTTGATCAAACTCAGAACATGGATACTGCACAGATGAGATTAAAAGATGGAGTTGGACAAGGTTTTCAGTAATTAGTGTCTTTGTTGTTGTGTTTATTAGCTCACTTCAAGATACCAAATCTTAAATTTATGCAAAAATATAAAAATGCCTGATCATCCATCCATCCATCCATCTTTCGCCGCTTATCCGTGATCGGGTCGTGGGAGCAGCAGCTGGAGCAGGGAGGCCCAGACTTCCCTCTCCCCAGACACATGATCCAGCTCTTCTGGGGGGACCCCCAAGGCGCTCCCAGGCCAGCCGAGAGACAGTCTCTCCAGCGTGTCCTGGGTCTTCCCCGTGGTCTCCTCCCAGATGGACATGCCCGGAATACCTCCCCTGGGAGGCGTCTAGGAGGCATCCTTACCAGATGCCCGAGCCACCTCATCTGACTCCTCTCTATGCGGAGGAGCAGTGGCTCTTCTCCGAGTTCCTCCGGGATGGCCGAACTTCTCACCCTATCTCTAAGGGAGAGTCCGGCCACCCTGCGGAGAAAACTCATTTCGGCTGCTTGAATCAGCGATCTCGTTTTTTTGGTCACTACCCACAGCTTGTGACCATAGGTGAGGGTAGGAATGTAGATCGACCGGTAAATTGAGAGCTGAGCTGAATGGCAAAGCTCCCTCTTCACCACAACAGACCGGTATAGAGTCTGCATCACTGCAGACGCTGCACCGATCCGCCTGTCGATCTCCCGCTCCATCCTTCCCTCACTCATGAACAAGACCCGAGATACTTGAACTCCTCCACTTGGGGAAGGACCTCTTCCCCAACCTGGAGTGGGCATTCCACCGGTTTCTGGTCGAGCACCATGGTCTCAGTTTGGCAAAATTATTCCTTTCTCCTCTTAAAGGTCAAGTTTACTGTGTGAATTCTTTACCTTGCTCCAGTTCTTATGGTCTTCAACACTGTCGATGGACAAAGCAATCATCTTCACCCCGCGTTTCTTGAACTGATCACTGATTCTGGCAGCGCAGGCCAGCTCAGTGGTGCAGACAGGGGTGAAGTCTCTTGGATGGGAGAACAAAATACCCCATCTACAGATTCAAAAGGCAGTTTAATTCAAGTGAACAAGGTCTGTTTTGAACATCTTTTCTTTTAAATAAGACTGGGCAATAAATCAAAAATGATCAGGGACTTTTTAAGCATGGATTAAGTGCCACTACAATTGTGATGCATCGTTGGACTTTACAGACAACCGTCCCAACTGTTTTGAGTATTGTAAATTCTTTGCTGACTAGTAAATCTGCTTTAAAAATTTGAAAGAAAAACTGGCTGCAATAATAAGCCATGGTAAAGTTACCACGACCCTCGTTTGATAAGTAGTTCACATTTCAAAATAATGACATCATCTTGAGAAATTGTGTTAATTATCAAGACCACCAATACATGTGAAGAATTCAAAGAAAAAGACTCCAAGTATCACAGTACTTTCAACATAACGTTTTTCTAAAACAACAAAATAGTATATCTAAAGTTTAGATGAGGGGATGCCATGATATATTGTTGCTTTTCAACTGAATGTTGAAATCAGAGGCCTTTCAAGAGCTTTTGAAAGGAAGGGACTCATATTACTCATTATGCTGGAGACAAATGAGTTTATTTGCATTCTTCCTCCGACATGCGTCTTTCTCAAAGAAATGCAGTTTCCTTGGTAAACACTGATCCTGAAAATTTCGAATGCAATTACTTTGGATTTTTATTTCCCATATTCCCAAGTCTACATTTTGAATAACTGCGAATTTGACCATGTTCCAATGGACCATGTGTCTACTTCAGATTCAAAAAACGCTCAAAAAAGAAACGCAGGTCTAACCTCCAAATAAACAAAATCATACAGACAGAAGTCAGCTTCACTTTGCCACAAAGTACAAGCGATCATGCTTCAATAGGTGGTGAAACAATAGACGAGACTATTGTTCACATGCTTGCACAGATCTCAAATGTGCATAATTACAGAGATGGGAATGGCAAAAAAGGGGAGTTCACAAGGAAGGAAATTCCAGACACAGATGGAGCAACAGGTGTCTCTGAATCTGGTACGATCACACTTAAGGCCCTAATGCCGGCTGTGCTTTGAGTACAGGATAGAACAGCTGCATTTTAGAGCAGAGACATTGAATTATTTCAATTGTCAGTGTTTCATAATATATTTCACTTCTGTTGCATGTCTTTCCAACATTATTTCTGCATGGAAGACAAAGCCATTGTATTTATCCAGGTTGATGGAACATGAAGGCCTTTGTGATCCTTAAATTGCTTTATTGTTTGGCATGAAGGGTGGGACGAGGATTAGGTATTAGGTTTGTTTAATCCAAGTGTAGATACATTTTCTATGAGCTCAATACATTTTCAAGATCGCAAATAATCTACTCTGTCAACCTATTCAGATACGGTTAGGTTTGCGACAATGTACAATGTTGCGCGTCTGTGTCATGTTAATTCTTGTCAAAATCTTCTCATAGCAACTGGACTTGATTTTCTTATATTGAAGAGGTTTCATCTATCATCTGAGACGCTTGAGTCGAATCGTCTTCAGCGGAAGAAAATCAAGTCCAGTTGCTACGAGAAGATTTTGACAAGAATTAACCATGACCTGGATGACTGAGTATTTCCACAGATATGCATCAAGTTGTGTTGCAGGGGATGTGGGTATGTTTTGCAAGCAGTGAAGCGGAGTTTGCTTTCTCACACACACAATGCAGTCCTTGTTTGGACCGGCCGGAGGCCTTGTGGGTGAATAGCTTGAAAGAAACACAAAGGGAACTATGTGAGGAGAACCAACACGAATCCTTAAATGCAAGGGAAAAGATCAGGTTTTGAATCTATGATTGAAGAAACAGTCCTCCAGGGAACAATTAAATACCAGCCCTGGCAGAAAACACTTCCATGGGCCTATAAAAATGATGCATTGCAGTAAATTAACAAAAACATATTTTATTATGACCTCTAAGGATCTCAGCATTCATACAGCCCCTTTATAAGATCATAACATTGCATAACTTGATGCCAGAAATACTATATTTGATAGTCTAAATGGGTCGTCATATAGATAAAACTGGTCGCCACATGCACAAGTTACGTTGACTTGGTTTTGACGGTTTCCTCTTGGGGTACCGCGACATGAATGGGGACAAAATGGTGCCATTTCAGCCTTGCAAAATCCAACAGTCAAGCATGTAATAAGCGGGACCGAGGTGGTCAGCAGGGGTCGTGTCACCAGGACCGTGACGAAGCTTGTCCTCTGACATGTGGCCTACTAGTCTTACATTCATTATAATCATTTTGATTTCTTATTCATGCTCATTGGTTCGCAGAGACCTGCTCGGGACACGTGGCCAGAACCGAAGCAGCTATATATCGAAGCGAATTAACTCCGATGACGAGACTTTAACTGCGACACCAGCTTAAAGCACTCACGAGTTCCCCAGGAAGTCATGGAACTTGATCTTGCCGATGGTGGTTTCGGCTTCGAAGTTGGGAAAATCGTCACCCAGCAGAAGTCCCGGCATGGTCCACTCGTTTGCTTTACGTCTTACGAAAACACGAGTCGGAGTTCCGCAGCTGCGTATAGATGAGCCCTGGTAGAGGCGTGGTCAACAGCACTGGCGCTTGCCAATGACCGTGGTTTCGGAGACGTCGACACGTAAAACGTAAAATGAACTGACAGAAACAAAAGTCGTTAAATACAAAACAAAAACAAACTTCGTTATCCTGTTTTTAAGAAGACAGCAAATCGAAAGCAGGAATGAAAAAATAAACGGGATGTAGTTATCAACGGATGTTAGCGAATGTGAAAGCGGAATAAGAACAGCTAAATATAATTAATCACAGCATCTATTTGCTATAACAAAGTGTTTAAAGTATTTTAGTGTAATAGAAATGTAGAATGAATTAGAATGATGATTCGGACAATTATGAGCATTTGACTTTTGGAACAAATATCCTAAATAACTGGCGCTGCCTGCATCGTGTCGAATGAATCAACCGTCTACTGGAAGTATTCGATATATTAATTGCGTTGTACTTACTCATAAACGAAGCAAAAAACATTTGAAAAATACAAAAAAGGGATTTAATAGATGGCGATATGATTACTCCTACTCGCTTTGTAGAACACAATTTCCCATGTCGCTTTGCAATAAGAACAACAAAAATGGCGACCGAGCTGGATGTTCCGGGACGTGACAAGAATTGTAACGCGTTCAGCGGCTAAGCTTACGGACTGCAGCAAGGGTACCGCTGCGGTTCTCCGTCACACCGACGTCTTGCAGGTAGAGTATCAGTCAAAATGCCTTCACCTAAAGCCAAAACCCCGGGCCGCGGCGGGGGAAGCCCGGTGCTCAGTTCTTCCAACGGCCGCTACGAATTCGTCTCACTGACGAAGCCGCTGAACCGGTCCTCGCCGCCGCACCCGCTCCAGCGCCAGGGCTCCGATCCGACCACCGCCTGGCTCCGTACCTCAGAGAGCCCAACTCGGCGCCGGGGCTCCAGCTCCTCCACCGGCTCGGCGAGTGGCCAGGGGATGTCGGAGGAGGTCGGCATGCGGCTGAACCCCTCATTCATCCGCGTCGCACTCAGCTCCCTGCTGGCCATCGACCTGTGGCTGTCCAAGCGGCTGGGAGTGTGCGCCTGCGAGGACTCGTCCTGGGGCAGCATGCGCCCTTTGATGAAGCTAATCGAGGTCTCGGGACACGGGATTCCCTGGCTGGCAGGCGCCGCCTATTGCCTCTACAAGAGTGACAGCGTCGCGGGACAAGAAGTTATGCTCAACCTTTTCATCGGTAAACCAGCTCTTTCATGCTCACCTCCGAATGTTGAGTCCAACACAGTTTCAAATGCGGTATCGATCGATTTATAATCAATCCAATGGCTTCCTCTATCTGTAACTATCTGCATCTCTCCCCAGTATTTCATAGGCATGTGTCATTATGCAGGCCGATAAGTTGTCCTTTAAGATAAAAGCATATTAACATTTTCTTTTTTTTGATTCTGATGAGACATTCTAGTTAAAACCAGACCATAACATCCCCTCCTGTGTCTTGATTGAATCCATCATAGTTGTATGCTGCCCTGTAGGTCAGGCTGGAGGAGTGTTATGATGCAACTGTAACAATTTCATTATTTATCCTTTAATGTGGATCATATGTTAACTGCAATGACTTGCAATACATACATATTTTGATATATCAGTGCAATATCAGTCTTTGAAATTTTAGTTGTGTTCCATAATGCCATATTAATGTAGTTAGTCATTGTAAAAAAAAAATAAAATAAGCTATTGACATATTTGGGGAATTATTTTGTCTCCAGAAGTTCTGAAAACATCTGCATATTACAAGTCAATCTGTTCATTCAGTCCAGTATCTTAGTTCATCTTTACAAAGGAAATGTAATTGGGGAAAAAAAAATTACGTGTGTCTTCTTCTTTTCCTTTCGGCTTTTCCCTCCAGGGGTCGCCACGGCGAATCAACCTTCTCCATCTAACCCGAGTCTCTGTATTCTCCTCTCACACCAACTACCTTCATATCCTCTCATAAATCTTCTCTTCAGTCTTCCTCTAGAACCTCCTGCCTGGCATTTCCAATTCCAACATCCTTCAACCAATATATTTTCCATCCCTCCTCTGTACAGGACTGAACCATCTCAGTCTCGCTTCTCTGACCTTTTCTCCAAAACATTTAACATGTGCTGTCCCTCCGATGGACTCATCCCTGATCGAGTCCATCCCTGATCCTATCCATCCTCGTCACTCCCATAGAGAACCTCAACATCTTTAAATTCATAAATTTCCCTGATCCACAGCAACTGTTATGTAACTCCTGTATGAGTCGCTGGTGATCTACTCAAAGTCAAGTTGCAGCTTTTCTTATTTGCTGAGTCTGTAGTTTTCAGCATTCGGACTGGAGTCATCATCCTTGAATTATTGTGTATCCATGTCATATTTTTAAAATCTCTGCACCCTCAAAAATGTAAAGGTCCACTGTGTTATGTAGTGCCACCCATTGGTTAATTTGTAGATTGCAGTCCTCCTTGTGCCTCTCCAAGGATGCAGGTGAGGAGCTGTCAAGTAATGAGGTCATCATTTTGTATGTTATTGAGTCCAATGATGGCGAAGGATTAGCCTACTAATGATAGCCTTTTTTTTTAATTCTTGTAAAGTATGTTGTCTGACAGACAAAGAGGTCATCATGTTTTTCTTTAGAATAAAGAATGTCGTACTTTTGATGAGGTTTCCAAAAATAAAAGTCAGTGTAAGTGTCAGAAACTGCAATTCAAAATCTATATGTTAATCTTGCCTGCAGGATGTTGAGTTTTGAATAAAATAACCAATTTATGCATTACTGCCAAATAAATATTGCAGAGCACACAATGCATATTTTTTTTTAAAGTAACTGCTTATGTATACATAGGGAATTTATAGCTTCAATTAAATAGGCCTTTTCATATGAGGACTAGGTCCAGGTTTTGAATCAATATGACAGTGTAATTTATAGTGCTCAATTTCATGTCACATACTGGGACAAACATATTGGAATTACATTTGAAAAAAAAAATCTGATTTTGGTCCTTGTATTTGTGTTTAAGAAAGTAGTGATTAGCTTATTAGAAAATACTGCTTTACTTTTGTGGAACAACTCTAAATTATTATATAAAGATTTATAAAATGTTGAAATTCTTATTTATGAGAACTTTATTCTTCCAGGAATCCTGTGTCATTTTTATTAGGCCTTTGTCTCACGATAGTAAACAACCCAGCTTTTAAGAAAAAAAAGCCTTTTTGTGGTAAATAATGCCAGATATTTGTCTGGTCTAATAAGTGGATGGATGGATGGATGACAATGATCTGAGGGACAGTCAGACATGTGTGAGAGGTCCACTGTATTTGAAGATGCAGTTTCTGCTGCTTCAAATATGATGAATTTGATATAACTTAGTTGTGACTAAGACTAAACAATGTAGGGACTACAAGATATAGCAGCCTCAGTCCAATAGCTGGTGTCAATGTGAAGGATTTTCAAATTATTTGAAAAGTATCTAATTTACATATAGATTCTTTATATGAACAAGTGTACCTGAAATCTGTGTTGAGCTTTTAGGTCATCTCACCACTCCTGTCAGTAAACGCTTTCTCCTCTTCCTCTCCTCTATCATCATTCCAGGGCTGCTCCTGGACCTGGTTCTGGTGGCTTTTGTTAAGGCTGTGGTGCGTCGGCGCAGACCAGCTCACAACCGCATGGACATGTTCGCTACCTTCTCCGTTGATCGCTACTCCTTTCCCTCCGGCCATGCTACTCGGGCAGCCATGTGTGGGCGATTCCTGTTGGCACACCTCGTATTGGCTGCACCGCTGAGAGTCCTTGTCTTGCTGTGGGTTGGGATGGTCGGGCTCAGTCGGGTGATGTTGGGCAGGCACAACGTGACTGATGTGGTGTTTGGGTTCTGGATGGGATATTGCCAGTACAACCTGGTGGAGATGCTGTGGTTTTCACCTACAACCTTACAGGGACTGCTGGGGGAGTAAGCTCAGCAATATTGACTGAAGGAAATGCTGGTTGTTTTCTCTCGTGGTTTTCATGAAAAACAATTTGGGTGGGAAATTGTACTGTGAATAGACAAGGTAGTTGTTCCATACCCTGCAACATGAATGCAATTTTAAGTCACACACCAGAGGTTAAGGTATCAGAATTTTTCTCCCTTTCTCTTTTTAGTAAAAATGGTCCACTGCTAACACACAGTTAATGCAGAAACATTGCCTCTCCCACAGTCACAATACATTAACTGCTGGAGAAGTGAGACCACGCCATTAAAAGAAACCATGCCAAGTAACTCAATTATTGTTGAAGAGGGTAAAGTAAGATCTTTGCCTTTTAATCTCATTTGATACAAATGTCTGAATGGAAGAGAACTATCTTTGGAATTACGTAAGAACTATTTTGGGAGAAACATTGCAAAAGTCAATGTCTCTTGTCTCTCTCTCTCTCTTGTTTCTAAAGACAGTAATCGTACTATTGCTTGTGCTTCCTGCTCTCTACTTCCAAAGTTTAGAGCATTTTTTCTTGTACTGATGGTGGAAGTCATCTGCCCACATTAATCATTCTCCCGTAGCATGATGACCAGGATCTCAGCACTATTTAGATTTTGGTGCTCAGAACCTCAGTAGACCCTACCTTGGGGGCTTAAAAGGGTTCACAAAAAAGTTTTACACCGTTAAACTTTTTAGTGCACCAGTTACTTATGGGCCCTCGCATCTAACCTTTTTTTCCTTTTTTCCTTTTTTTAATCAACACATTGCTTTTACTCCACTCATCCTCCTGTCACCATCTGGATTTTACAAGGAGAGCCCAAAGAAAACCATTCTGTCCATTAATCTCAAAGCTTTTTTTTCAAACATTTGCTTCTTTCATAAATTTATCATTAATCAGCCACATCAGGAGTCCCCTGTTAATATTCCACTCCCAGTAGTTACATAATCCACAACGTACTTGTGTCCTGCTATCAAAACAAAGCACTCAGCATGTATTCATCGTATATCTTATCAAATCAAGTTCACTTTTTCTGTTGACTAAAATGTGTGTTTTTAAGCAGGGAAAACTAAGTCTCACACTCGTCTCTTATGGACACGTTAGGATTCCCCCTGTTCATGATAAAGACAGATACATTGCAGTCCTCTAAGGAGGGATTCTTTACATGCAAGTATTCACATGTTTTAAAGTATTTTTGCAATTAGAGGAAGGAAAAGTTGACTAAGTTAAGGTCAGTGTACAAACGTTAAACTATATCTTCAATGAAAAGATTTGGGCCACCGTTTACAAAAAAATAACATGCCAAAGAAAGAATAAAAAGGTTGGCATTGCAAATCTGGAAGACCAAAGGGACTGCCAGATTTATGGGTATTTTTATTGATCATGATATCAAACTGCTTACTTTGCATCGTGCTTTACGTATTGTGTTACACAAACTTACTGAGCAACCCTTCTGATGGAATGAAGCAAGACCCCTCACCCCGTTTTTTTTTTTTTCTTAATTCTCAGTCTATGTTCCAGAACTGATGTAGTCTTATTTATTATCTGTGGCAGGTATACTCTGTTATCCTGAGTTGTGTAATATCCATCCAGTTTGCTGCGTTTATTCATGTGCAGACATCAAGCCAATCCAGAGTATGAAACTGTTTATATTTAGGTAACTGAGAATCAGCAACCACTATTGGGATGTTTTAGATAATATTCTTTTTTTTTTTTTAGTTTTGTATTATTCTAATATTCAAGTCCCACCCAACAGAACATTTATTTATTGGACCGCAAAAACGATCCTAACGTTGAAACATCATCCAACATATTTTGAAAAAAGTCTCTAAAGATCTGTTTTGCAAGACCATTTTATTCAAATTAAAAAAATTTTTTGACAGTTTATAATCTGTAGCTCTAAGAGCAGGTATTGAGATTGCATTCCATATTGTTGTACGTGTTAAATTTCAGCTGCATGCATCTTCAGGCTGAACTTGGCCTTGTGCCCTATATTCCCCAAGGCACTTGGTGTAATTATTAATCCATATGCAGTTCCAACCTGTGAGACAACTTTTATGTTACAACGGTTGAGTGACGACAGCTGTCATCAAGATGTTGTAACTTTAACATCAGTGGTGGCACAAAAGATCAACCTACGCAGAAGAGATTGGGAAACATGGCAGGACAAAAGTAGCAGTTATGCCCTTGGGAGGTTCTTTTTCTGTGACTATAACTCAATCCTAACTTTAAATAAGCAGCCACCTCTCAAAAATAGTTGAAAACCAAATCAAAAAAGAATATATTCTAATTTGGTAATATGACTTGATATTAGCTGATATTAATTAATCCTATGATAGTAATCACATATTAGTCAAGTAATTGCAAACATTTAGCTTTAACCCCAATATGGGCATCGATAATGCTCTTAATATACTTGCACTCTCGCCCATTAGAGGCACAAGGATGTCTTTTCACATTGCATTTGTGTTCTATCATATCAAACTCTTGTCCTGTAAGATATTAGATCACAGCTAAACAATTATATATAGTGCAGCAAAGAGAGTGTTGTGCATGTATCATTAACAGCTATTTCTTGGCAGGAAGCTTCAGTCAGATCTCAAAATTTTTTGTTTGTTTGTTTTATGCATGTATGCCGAAGTTTAAGACGTTCACAGTGAGAATGCTGAACATAAAATATGACTTACAATGTGACGTTATCAGTTTATGTTGGCCTTTATCTCAAATGTATAAGTATCAGTGTTCTGTATGGTGGCCAATAACAAATCCTAATGGATCAATATTTTATGTGTAAAAAAACTGATTCGTCTTTTGTATATTCATCCCCAACAGGAACCCAACTTGACAACATTGCTCTGATGTTATTTAGTTAATTGTAGGTTGACACATCAGTGACAGGACATGTAGTGCAAACCAGTTCATTTTCAAACCTGATGACAGTGAACATTAATACTGTGACCGAAATGTTGGATTTCCTACAAATCAGCTGTATGCTTTTTTTGGTTTTATGTCTTTCTCCTAGGCCACTGGACAAATCTGCAGATTCTATTTTTATACAGTGATAAAATATTCCAACTCTGTCTAAGGTCCTGTGCCCCAATGATGAGAACATCTTGCACAGCAGTTGTTAAGTCTTTCTTTCCTCACTCAAAGGGACACATTAAACAGTGCGTGTCAGTCCGACAGGATGAATATATTGTTTTAGTATGTTTCAGCTGGAATTTGAGAATGCTTGCTCATCCTCATGGGGCTTGTCCAAACCAGATCTCAATATCAGGTGTGAGCCAATTTTACGAAACTGCCTGCCCTGGTATGATGGTGTCCCAGACTGACCTCTTCCACGCTGTGCCCTCGCTCTGCAATAAGTGATCTATGTTTTGCAAGCGATAAGATCATTCAGTGGTGGTGCTGTCCTGCCTTTTTATCTCATCAGTTTCTGTAATAAATTCGTAACATGCTGGATAGTGAACCTTGCAAATGTTTAAGTTGTAGTTTTGTTTTGTTTTTGGTAGATGTGCATCATATTATCCTAAACTGTTATCTTTGTGGTAACATTAAATAACTTAGCAAAAAAGAGGCAAGATTTACTGTGTTTGATGATCACATGCAAATATGTTACTCCCATGTTAAGAAAAACACAGTCAAGAGTAAGTCATTTCTCTTGTTATTAGAGGCCGTTGGAAAAAAAGTCAAGAGGAGCACTAAAATGCTGTGTGGCTTGTCTCTGTTGCACAGTGTGAATCTTTTAAATCTGACTACAATCACTCTTGTCTGCTCTATACAATGAACTATATTGTGTTGAAACACCTTATTCTATGTAGACTATATCGTCATGTGATTACAGTTGTCATTGCCTAAAGATATTGCAGCATTCATTCTGGAAGTAGTTGGTTGTATGTATTATTTTTGATTAAATGGGAATAGATGTTACACTGTTGTGGCATTCGTGTTCGATTACAGGGATGGATGTGGTATAAAAATAATTTGTTTACTGTATTAGCTACACACTTAAATCACTATGCTTCTCTCAAAAAAATAGAACTCAACATTGCTCAAAGTTACTCTCAGATGGATTTGGGTAAAAACTCCGTATTGATGACCTTTCCAACCGAAAGGGTCATGTTGATACGATACAGGTTTGTTTACTTTAAAGTTGTTATTTTTCGCCAATTATGACCATACTAACCAGTGAGTGGAATCTAATTTGGTAAATTTCCACAGTGCATTGAAATCTAAAATGTAATGAAAAAATCATAGTCTCAGGGACCTGTGCCCTTTCAACATCTTCTCTATGGTTCTAAGTCCTGACTTACCATAGCATTCGCCACATTGCTTGCAAAAAGTTAAGGCGTGAACTCGTTACAGATTTCGTGACCTCATTCCATTTCATCCTCCCCTGCCTTCACAGGAAACTACAGAATCACATCTTATGAATGGTAAGAAATTGAAATGAATTTGATAAGTGTGGTTTACCAAAGCTCTCTTTCTCTTAACAAGCCACAGAAAAATATGAAAACTTTATTTTTATTTTAAGATTGAAGCAAAGAAGTGGTTTCCAAAACATACAGACCCTGAAGATTATCAGGGTCTGCATGTATATCTTCTGTATGGATTTACTTGATCATATGATCAATTCATGTCTCAAGACCATTGGTGGTGTGCGTTTATAGGTTACTTTGAGTAGCAGTTAAGCTGAATGTTTTGTTTCAGGTTGTGTGGGCCCCTGTTAGCAATTTCCAGTGGCCATATGAAAGGTTGTCAGCAACATTTCATTATATTGAAGGAATTTTTGATTAGTCAAGGAGTGTTTGCTTTTATTTAGAAAGTTTTTCCATCTTACTGAAAACTACCAAAGGGATGTCACATTAAAAAAAATAATATTGTGAGATAGTTAATACAACCAGGAAGTTGTATTCACTATTTTTGGATTTCCAACCGTTTGACAGTCACAAACAAATCATGTGGGATGTGCACATGATTCCCCTCTGGCAACAGAACATCTGTGTTAAATTGACTGATCAAATCTTAAAATCCAAAATTTTAATTTAAAAAAAGAAAAGAAAATGCAAATCATCTTAATCATCCTCAATGGCTTTGCAGAGTGATCAAATCAAACTGCTGTGATGGCAGATGACATGTAAATCTGTGTCAATGTTTTGGATGTATCATCCACATTTTTTTGGGTGCATTTATGAAACTTCGCAACAACTGTGATTTCAAGATTGTCAATCTTTGTGTCAACAAAAAAATAAATAAAAATAAAAAGGTTTCTTGTTGCTGTGATTCATGTCTTTTGGGGCATGATTGGGGGGGGGGGGGGGGTTTTCATTTTTTTTTTTTTTTTTTTGTTTTTGTAGAGGGTGGGGGTTTTTAAACACCC